>CM055758.1:472114-552114 GCA_029465975.1 Dallia pectoralis
AGACTAAAAAGAAAAGTGTTTTCGGAGGGCGGAGGTACAGACCGAAGACAACACAACCAAATATATTTTGCACAAATGTCTCCAAGGGGACACAACTCACAGCCTGTTGTTTAGCTCCCTGGGGACACACATCAACAAACAGCTTGTTGTTTAGCTCCCAGGGGAGACACATCAACAAACAGCTTGTTGTTTAGCTCCCAGGGGAGACACATCAACTCACAGCTTGTTGTTTAGCTCCCAGGGGAGACACATCAACAAACAGCTTGTTGTTTAGCTCCCAGGGGACACACATCAACTCACAGCTTGTTGTTTAGCTCCCAGGGGAGACACATCAACAAACAGCTTGTTGTTTAGCTCCCAGGGGAGACACATCAACTCACAGCTTGTTGTTTAGCTCCCAGGGGAGACACATCAACAAACAGCTTGTTGTTTAGCTCCCAGGGGAGACACATCAACAAACAGCTTGTTGTTTAGCTCCCAGGGGACACACATCAACAAACAGCTTGTTGTTTAGCTCCCAGGGGAGACACATCAACTCACAGCTTGTTGTTTAGCTCCCAGGGGAGACACATCAACTCACAGCTTGTTGTTTAGCTCCCAGGGGAGACACATCAACAAACAAGTTGTTGTTTAGTTCCCAGGGGACACACATCAACTCACAGCTTGTTGTTTAGCTCCCACAAAGGATGAGACGCTTCTAACCCTTCACCTGTCACACTTCAGTAACACCTGGAGTTTTTATGAATTATTACACAGCCATGTCAACATAGCACAGACAGAAGGAGAGAGAGATGGAGAAGATAGCGCAAGAAAGAAAGCAGAAACCTGAAGAGAGAGACTAGTTACAGGAGTAGCATAACAGGACTCTGGGGTAACCAAGTATACCTTGGGAACAGAATGAGTTCCTGAACAACTCACAATTCAAATTACCCAAAGGTCCCTGGAGAGGTGCTCTAATCACCTGCATATCTATTAATTCAGCTGACCTTTATCTGACCCAGGATCTCTTTATTGTTCCCTCATAATGAGAAGAGTAGAGGTGTCCATGATTAGATACAGAGAATCGACAGAAGGGAACATCCTGTTCATGTTGATGACAGCAACAAACCTGTAGCCTATGCGACCTACAGGTCAACGTTGTGTAGTTAATGGAGATATAGCTCCTTATCAGAGAACCACAAGACCTTTGGGAACCTTTCAGATTCAGGTCAGTCTTAAATTAATTCAGCCACATCTAAATGTTATGACGAGATTTCAATGACAGCAATGTGCCTGCTTGCCGGACAACACAGGGCTTAAGGTAATAAATGTGCAGATTAAGAGTCAAGTTAATGATCAATACATTATTCCTTCTATTATAAGACCTCCTGTCACACTGCTTTAAACAAACCACTCAATTATCACTGAAGACAAACCCAACATCTCTGTGTTAACACGTATTGTTAGAGACAAACTGCAATTGTTTGATCATGAATTCGGAAGGAAGTATCGATATGTGTTAGTTTTTAATCGATGATCCATACATATATAGTTTTTATTCCTAGAGAATAAGCGTCTCACCTTAGGATTAGTCCCAATGACAGTTAAGGCGTCCAGGTTTCATCAAGTTCATTATTAAGTTGACACGGTTAAACGCCTGTGATAATACTCTCTAATATATTAGATAAATCGACATGTCCCCACCAATATTTTATCGAACTCCGTTATGAGTTTGTGCTGCTATTTGGATCAATTCCGACCGACAGCGCCAGGAGGGCGGTACTAAAAACGCCGTAATTTGATTGGCTAATAAACCTAGGGGGGAGGAGTTATCTGACACGTTAATTCCACAGGGGAGTGAAATCAAGCAGGTGCCAGGTGTGTGCTAGTGAGCGACTGAAGACTACGGTAAAGTTACCAGTGCTTTCTGTTAATACATACCCCATAAGAGTGAAACTATTTAACATTCCCTTTGCCCTTTAGCATATACATATTTGCCCCTTTTTGTGCTTGGTAGGTCAGCTATGTCACCCAAAAAAAGAAAGGGGACATACAGATGTTTTTCTCGAAGCACAGTGTACGTCAGGCCAAATAACTAGCCACACAATCAAACTAGCAGTGGTAGTGACCAGGCTTGCAAATGCATATTCTACTGTGGAAAATAGTATTAACTGGTGATAGTATGTGTTACTCAGGATATTGTTACAGCTAAACCTAGCTTCTGTAATCTATAGTATGTGTTACCCAAGATATTGTTACAGCTAAACCTATCTTCTGTAATCTAACTTAGGTTAGGAGTGTGTAGCGCGGAGTCACACTATCATGATAGAATGCTACGTTACTAAGTCACTGAATGGTAATTAGCCTTAAGTCTGTAATTAGCCTACCGTAAGTCTGTAATTAGCCTACCGTAAGTCTGTAATTAGCCTACCGTAAGTCTATAATTAGCCTACCGTAAGTCTATAATTAGCCTACCGTAAGTCTGTAATAATTAGCCTACCGTAAGTCTGTAATAATTAGCCTACCGTAAGTCTGTAATAATTAGCCTACCGTAAGTCTGTAATAATTAGCCTACCGTAAGTCTGTAATAATTAGCCTACCGTAAGTCTGTAATAATTAGCCTACCTTAAGTATGTAATTAGCCTACCTTAAGTATGTAATTAGCCTACCTTAAGTATGTAATTAGCCGACCTTAAGTATGTAATTAGCCGACCTTAAGTCTGTAATTAGCCTACCTTAAGTATGTAATAATTAGCCTACCTTAAGTATGTAATTAGCCGACCTTAAGTATGTAATTAGCCTACCGTAAGTCTGTAATAATTAGCCTACCTTAAGTATGTAATTAGCCTACCTTAAGTATGTAATTAGCCTACCTTAAGTCTGTAATAATTAGCCTACCTTAAGTATGTAATTAGCCGACCTTAAGTCTGTAATTAGCCTACCGTAAGTCTGTAATAATTAGCCTACCTTAAGTATGTAATTAGCCTACCTTAAGTATGTAATTAGCCTACCGTAAGTCTGTAATAATTAGCCTACCGTAAGTCTGTAATAATTAGCCTACCGTAAGTCTGTAATAATTAGCCTACCTTAAGTATGTAATTAGCCGACCTTAAGTATGTAATTAGCCGACCTTAAGTCTGTAATTAGCCGACCTTAAGTCTGTAATTAGCCGACCTTAAGTCTGTAATTAGCCTACCTTAAGTTACTGAATCTTGCAGTCACAATAAACAGTGAATATTTTTTGTTTTTATATTTTTTTTATGTAATGTGGCCTATTTGTGAGTGTCTGAGTGAATGCTACACAATGTGTGACAACCGAATTAACAGTTTAATGAAGGAATGTCATTGCATTGCTAGGCACATGTGCAAGAAAAACATATTAGCTATGTGAATTATTTGACAGTGTTGGTTAGTCAAATATAATAATTATATGATTAATAATAATAATGCATTTCCATACTCAGTAACATAAATATAACATTATTTAATCTAATTAAGATACTGTATTGTCCGGCGGGGGGAATCGAAACATCGACCTACGGCTCCAAATAGGGATATCACATTAACAGGGGTCGATACAATATATTGAATCTGACAAACGGCAGCTACTACATCATTATTTTTGTCTGCACAAATTTCTCTCCACATGGAGATGCTAGTTTAACTTTAGAATACTATAAAAGCAACAGGCTATTGCTCAACTAAACGCAAAAATAATCACATTATTCTCAGTATAACAGTTCACTTGCCATAGGTTTGGTAGGGTGCCTTAGGTATAACCTACGCCCTTGCGTGAGAGTTAACTAAAGCGGTTCCCCACATAATATAGATTGTAATTGTTTAAGTCGCACGACCTAAAACCATTCGTAACTAAGCAACGGCGAATTAAGCGAGTGACGTAAACGTGTAAGTCTAATTCTTCACGCGCATGGTGTTTATTATTCTACACGCGCATGGTGTTTATTATTCTACACGCGCATGGTGTTTATTATTCTACACGCGCATGGTGTTTATTATTCTACACGCGCATGGTGTTTATTATTCTACACGCGCATGGTGTTTATTATTCTACACGCGCATGGTGTTTATTATTCTACACGCGCATGGTGTTTATTATTCTACACGCGCATGGTGTTTATTATTCTACACGCGCATGGTGTTTATTCTGAGGAAGTAAAGAGGAATGTCCAGTCAAACTTACCTACGAAGCCCGTCTGTATTAATCATCTGTATTGATCATCTGTATTACCGCATGGCATCAGTAGTATCAGCAGTTTTAGTTCTCGATCACCTTGGTCGTCCGTTCAGCTGGTATCCAAGCCAACTCCAATAACCAGCGGATATAGTGGCAGCACACTGGATTAACCACAGGTCTCTTATCTAGCCTCGGGTTGGTCCGTTTCAACTAACGAGTTCCGCCTTTTTCTAACCCACCTCCCCACCCTGTATCCACTTCACCACCACCTCCCTCACCCCCCTCACACACCCCCTCCTCACCCACCCCACCTCCCTCACCCCACCTCCCTCACTACATTAGGTACACTGATGCCCTCTACCGTTATTAGTTTGTTAACACTTGAACTGTAGTTAATTGTTTCTCATTAAACTGGAAAGGTTGGGACATTTTTTTATCTAAGTATTTTTACAGCTCCTAAACAAGCCAAACAATGTGATCCTAGATAGCAAATGAGGAATACAGAATACATAGCATTTCATAGTGATAGACTAGTGAAAATACAGGATGTGGTTTGTACCGTTCAGATTTTATTCAACAGTTCACATCTACCGCTAATAATTCAGACAATTGTTTTAGACAACTGTGCACATTGTCAAAAGTAAAGCTAATTTAAAAAACATATTCTCAAACAAAAAAAACAACAGATTTACTTTATTTTTCCCTCTCACACGCACACACGAACCGTACCATCTCAAATCTGTCTTATAAAAGCATATTGTCAGTCTTGTCCTCATCAATTTTGAACAATCAACCTAATCAATAATTAATGGATTTATTGGATGATGAGTAAAAAACGTTTGGAATTATTGCATTCAGGTTAAAACCATTATAGAGCCCATATAAATGTTCTCAATGAAAACCATTATAGAGCCCTTATAAATGTTCTCAATGAAAACCATTAGAGCCCTTAAATGTTCTCAATTAAAACCATTATAGAGCCCTTAAAAAAATTCTCAATTAAAACCACAATCTCTATGGTGACCAACCTCAATGTTCTCATCATTGTGTTATAGCAATTCATCAGAACATGTTCACTACATAACCCTTAATATTTTCTCCAAGGCACTTTTTTATGGTCCTTAACACGCTCCTCCTACATGTGGTGAACTATATTGAGAACAGTTTGCTAGTTGGAACACTAGACCTTTTTTGGCTGGTGTAATCAATATTAGGAACTAAATACTTCACACAGCTTCAGAGAAACCTTAAAAAACATTTCGCTCCAGTCTTCTTCTATAGAAAAGAAAAGAAATTCAATTAAATTATATTTAAAAATAATATACAAAAGTAACTCAGAGGGGGACCTGATTGGAACCAGACAGATATTAATTGGAAGGACCCTATTGGAACCAGACAGATATTAATTGGAAGGACCCTATTAGAACCAGACAGATATTAATTGGAAGGACCCAATTGGAACCAGACAGATATTAATTGGAAGGACCCTATTGGAACCAGACAGATATTAATTTGAAGGACCCTATTGGAACCAAACAAAGAGGAGTTTTGAGGACCTCATTGCAACCAGACAGAAAGCAAACGTGGACATATTGCTATAAACTATAAACTTATAAGCTTAGCTTCCTGATCATCTTTGATAACACTTAGACATGACGTCGCCATGAGGCAGACCCAGGCCAGTGGATTATGACTTTAAGATCATCACATGACGTCACCATGAGGCAGACCCAGGCCAGTGGATTATGACTTTAAGATCATCACATGACGTCACCATGAGGCAGACCCAGGCCAGTGGATTATGACTTTAAGATCATCACATGACGTCACCATGAGGCAGACCCAGGCCAGTGGATTATGACTTTAAGATCATCACATGACATCACCATGAGGCAGACCCAGGCCAGTGGATTATGACTTTAAGATCATCACATGACATCACCATGAGGCAGACCCAGGCCAGTGGATTATGACTTTAAGATCATCACATGACGTCACCATGAGGCAGACCCAGGCCAGTGGATTATGACTTTAAGATCATCACATTCATTTCACTCTTCTTTATATCCACTTGATGGATAAAAAAAAATTTGTCTAAACAAAATCACATTAGTGCAAAATAAATCCTTTAATTGAGATGAGGGACATTAATCCTTAGTGAGGGGTGACCTGTCTCTCTGTCTGCTCATCTGTCTGTCTGCCAATCTGTCTGTCCATCTGTATGTATTCCTGCTTTTCTGTCTACCCGTCTGTCTGATTGTCCGTCTGCTCATCTGTCCGTCTGCTCATCTGTCCGTCTGCTCATCTGTCCGTCTGCTCATCTGTCCGTCTGCTCATCTGTCCGTCTGCTCATCTGTCCGTCTGCTCATCTGTCCGTCTGCTCATCTGTCCGTCTGCTCATCTGTCCGTCTGCTCATCTGTCCGTCTGCTCATCTGTCCGTCTGCTCATCTGTCTGTCTGCTCATCTGTCTGTCTGCTCATCTGTCCATCTGTCTGCCTGCTCCAGGACATTTGTGTTTTCTAGATGGCATCCTTATAACTATATAGGGAACAGAGAAAAGTGCGCTGTATAGGGAGCAGGGTGCCAAACTAGTGCACTGAATAGAAAATAGAGTGCTAACATGGTGCACTAAACAGAGAATAGAGTGCATAGTAGTGCACTAAACAGAGAATAGAGTGCAAACATAGTGCACTAAATCTAAAATAGGTTGCCAACATAGGGTGTCATCTGAAAAAAATATTTTAAATCCATCAAATGTTCAAGAGTTCCAGCCTCTGTCTCAGTTAAATCACTAAACCTAGATAGGCCTGAGGTTTAGGGGTTTAACATGTTAATCATGTTTGGGGATTTAACACGTTTAGGGATTAGTTAACAATCTTTTCTCGCTGCTCAATGTCAATTAGCTGGAAAAAGTAAGGTGGCATTTGATACAATAAAACATCACCCAGGTTGAACTAAACTATCATAAGTTCACCCAGCACAGCCAGAAGAGGACTGGCCACCCCCCAAAGCCTGGTTCCTCTCTAGGAGTTTTTCCTAGTCGCTGTGTATCAACTTCTTTATGCATGTTCTGTCAGGTTCTAGCTGGATGTTTGTAAAAGGGCTTTATAAAAGAAATTTGATTGATTCATTGAAAAGAACATGAGATGTCTCTGATCCAGTTCGAAACAACGCTTCATAATCATAAAGCCTTCGTAGCGGTTTATAGCAGTCTATAAAGGTTAAATAAAGACTCTGTAAGCCTTCACATGGTGCTACATATCCAACATGGGGCAGACAGCTAGACAATCATGAATATTCAGAAATGAAAATGATGAGAAACACTCACTCATCCAAACAAAACTAAGTTTGGCTCAGGACTTAGCGAAACAAAGAGTTCATCTTGTCCATCATAATAGTCACAGCTGCTTTCTGGATCCAAGACAGAGGTCATCTACATTAAGACCGTCTGGGGGGGACACGTTTACACAAAACATGGCTATAGCAGTTTAAGGCTCTGAACTGAGCATGTGCTTGAACCTGCTGGAGAACTGGAGACTACTGGAGGAATCTCCATAGTAGGCCCATGTCCAGTCAGGACAAAGGTGGAGAACTGGAGGAATCTCCATAGAAGGCCCATGTCCAGTCAGGACAAAGGTGGAGAACTGGAGGAATCTCCATAGAAGGCCCATGTCCAGTCAGGACAAAGGTGGAGAACTGGAGGAATCTCCATAGTAGGCCCATGTCCAGTCAGGACAAAGGTGGAGAACTGGAGGAATCTCCATAGAAGGCCCATGTCCAGTCAGGACAAAGGTGGAGAACTGGAGGAATCTCCATAGAAGGCCCATGTCCAGTCAGGACAAAGGTGTAGAACTGGAGGAATCTCCATAGAAGGCCCATGTCCAGTCAGGACAAAGGTGTAGAACTGGAGGAATCTCCATAGTAGGCCCATGTCCAGTCAGGACAAAGGTGGAGAACTGGAGGAATCTCCATAGAAGGCCCATGTCCAGTCAGGACAAAGATGGAGAACTGGAGGAATCTCCATAGATGGCCCATGTCCAGTCAGGACTGACTGGGTGTCTAGTCAGCCATACTAAGTGTATCAGGAAACCTCTATGACCTCCATGCTGCCAGAGAAACTGCTCTGACTCCCCACTTTCCTCCCCACCTCCTCTCTGGATGGACTCTCCGGTCCTCTTCTCCTATCTCCGAACTCCATCTGGCAGCTCCTCCTCTTCAGCTGCTTCTCGAAGGTGCTCTCCTCATGCCAACTCCTCCGGGAGTCGCCGTGGTCCCCACTCCGCTGACGCCCGCGCCTCCTTACTTCCTCAAACCCCTGGCTCATGCTGTAAGCTGCGAAGCCACCGCCCCCGAGGATGTTGGGCCCGCCCCCAAGGATGGCAGAAGTGGAGTAGAAGCGGTGTGACTCTGAGAGGTACCACCCCCCTGAAGATACGGTTACAGGAGCCAATAGGACGTCAGAGTGCCAACCCTTCAGGGCGGAGCCTAGGTTAGACGCAGGCTTGGACAAATGCTGCTGGGATCGAGACAGGCCGAACAGGAAACCGGTGGCCTGGTGGAGGGGAGTCGCGGGAGCTGGGGGCTGGTGGAGGGGGCCCGGGGCCTGGTTGAAGGGAAGCGGGGTCTGGTGAGGGGCCCGGGGCCTGGTTGAAGGGAAGCGGGGTCTGGTGGAGGGGGCCCGGGGCCTGGTTGAAGGGAAGCGGGGTCTGGTGGAGGGGACCCGGGGCCTGGTTGAAGGGAAGCGGGGTCTGGTGGAGGGGAGTCGCGGGAGCTGGGGTCTGGTGGAGGGGGCCCGGGGTCTGGTGGAGGGGACCCGGGGCCTGGTTGAAGGGAAGCGGGGTCTGGTGGAGGGGACGCGGGATCTGCTCCATGCTGATGTGAAGCTCATGGAAACAAGGAGTGGGAGGGGCCTGGCTAGTCTGCTTGGAGGTAATTGTAGTGGTGCTGGTGGTCATGATGAAGGTGGTGGGACTAGAGGATGCAGCGGGAGCAGCAGGAGCAGCGGGAGTGTTGTCGGCTTGGGCGTCTTCCTGCTCCTTGTCAGGACTCTGTTCAGGGGTGCTCTGCTCAGACACCTCCTCCACCGGAGAAAACTGACAAGGTTTACTAACGTTAGCCGGCTCCTTGAAGCACAGCGGCGCTACATCATTTTCCTGGTCTCTGATGTAGGGCTGGGGTGCAGGATGGGGGTACGACCTGAGGGGGCCGCTAGAACAGCCTCCTGGCTCACCATATGACTTAATGTCCAAGGAGAAGGACCTTTTCAACCGGAGGCTGTCCTCTGTCCCCCCCTGGTCCAACTGGAGCCCCTGGAGAGCCTGGGCCAGGAGCCTCTCCTCTGGGGGCCAAGGGGCCAGGACACACGGCAGAGTGAGAGGCTCCAGCAGGGCCATGGATGTGTCTTGGGCCCCTGGGGTGGGGTTGCTAGTGTCCCCCCTGCTACCCTGACCAGTCTGCTCCAGAGGAGGGTGGAGTAGGGCAGAGGTTTTCACCCCTCTGATCTCTGCCCCTCCAGGAGACTTGATTTTCTTCTCAAAGTCCAGCAGCTGACCCAGGAAGTTGAAGTTGGGAGAAATGGTGGGTCGTTTCTCTTTCACAAACCTGGACAGAATGAAACAGAGAGATACTGCATCAGAAATACGACAAAAACTGTTTTCTATAAAACACAGGAGTCTAGAGCCGATTGTGTTCATGTAGAGATGGTTTACGGACACATTCCTATATATTATGAGTCTGTGGTCCTGTAGGTTAGGGTTTAGTTAGTAGTCCTGTGGTCCTGTAGGTTAGGGTTCGTTAGTGGTCCTGTGGTCCTGTAGGTTAGGGTTTAGTTAGGGTTTAGTTAGTGGTCCTGTAGGTTAGGGTTCGTTAGTGGTCCTGTGGTCCCGTAGGTTAGGTTTAGTTAGTGGTCCTGTAGGTTAGGGTTCGTTAGTGGTCCTGTGGTCCCGTAGGTTAGGGTTTAGTTAGTGGTCCTGTAGGTTAGGGTTAGTGGCCTGTGGTCCTGTAGGTTAGGGTTTAGTTAGGGTTTAGTTAGTGGTCCTGTAGGTTAGGGTTAGTGGCCTGTGGTCCTGTAGGTTAGGGTTTAGTTAGGGTTCGTTAGTGGTCCTGTGGGTTAGGGTTTAGTTAGTGGTCCTGTAGGTTAGGGTTTAGTTAGTGGCCTGTGGTCCTGTAGGTTAGGGTTTAGTTAGTGGTCCTGTGGGTTAGGGTTCGTTAGTGGTCCTGTAGGATAGGGTTTAGTTAGTGGTCCTGTGGGTTAGGGTTTAGTTAGTGGTCCTGTAGGTTAGGGTTTAGTTAGTGGCCTGTGGTCCTGTAGGTTAGGGTTTAGTTAGTGGTCCTGTGGGTTAGGGTTCGTTAGTGGTCCTGTAGGTTAGGGTTTAGTTAGGGTTTAGTTAGTGGTCCTGTGGGTTAGGGTTTAGTTAGTGGTCCTGTAGGTTTGGGTTTAGTTAGTGGTCCTGTAGGTTAGGGTTTAGTTAGTGGCCTGTGGTCCTGTAGGTTAGGGTTTAGTTAGTGGTCCTGTGGGTTAGGGTTCGTTAGTGGTCCTGTAGGTTAGGGTTTAGTTAGTGGTCCTGTGGGTTAGGGTTTAGTTAGTGGTCCTGTAGGTTAGGGTTTAGTTAGTGGTCCTGTGGGTTTACAACCTGCTCACCTATAAGCCTCGTCTAGTGACATATCCATTCTTTTCATAATGTAGGCAATGGCAATGGTTGCTGAGCGAGAGATTCCAGCCAGACAGTGAACCAGCACACACGCATTGGATGCTTTGGCCTTCTCTGAAGAACACAACAACAAACAGACATTACATTTTAGAAACATGATGACACTGTCACAGATTAGCCTTGCACGGCGGCTATGGTTCCTCGTACATCTATCCGTTAGCCAGCTGCTTTTCCGGGCAGGTCAGTGTTTCCTAGACACGGCTGTTTCCTTATCTCATCAGTGTCTGCATTCACAACACTACAGCATTACTGACCTATGAACTCCACAGATCTGTCCAACCAGGGCAGGATCTTCTCACAGAAGCTGTCATTGACTGGAACTCTCAGAAAATGAGATTCAGGGATGTAGTCTGGCTTGGGACATGTATTACTGGCATTCAGAACAAACACAATGTCATTCTGCTGCATCAGCTCCTACATTAGACATGAAGGAGGAAAACAGGAGATTTAGAGTAGAAGTGAGGAAGGTGGAAAGTAACAGGGAGAGGATATGGGAGCAGAGGACAGGGTTGGAGAGGAGGTTAGAATGTTGCCTAGCTACAATGTGTTTACTGTGGAGGTCAGGCAGGGGTCAGCTATACGGTCAATACCTTATTGAGGACATCTCTCTGACAGCCCAGGTAAAGGTGAGGCAGGATACGAGTTGGACCAGAGGTGTTGAGGGGCAGGCAGGGCTGAGAAAGGCAGGAGGGAACCAGGCAGGATGAGGTCAGAAGAGCCTTACCTTCACATAAACCAGGAAACAGCTCTGAGAACTCAGAGAAACCACCTAAACACAGACACAAAACGAGAAACATATCATAACTTCTGAAAAGGTGTTTTGATGTAATGTCAGGTTAATATCAAAGTAGAGGTCATATTAGTAGATAGTGGTTCAGAGAGAAGTTCAACCGAATCAAGTTTCATTTCAAAAGAGCGGATCACACACACACACACACACTCAGGGAAGTTCCATTCTGATGACATCAACATAAAACCAGGAACCGTATCAGAAACTATACTACCTCATTGAGCTATTAGACAATATACCTGTAACCACAAAAATAATAACTGTTTAAGCTCAGTAAATGTTTATTAAATGTTCCATGGAGAACTTTTACACAGTAAAGAACCTTTGATTTCATATTTGTAGATTCCAGTTTGAAAACCAAAGGCCAAAGAAATGTTAAAGGTAAAGTTACAATGAATAAATTAGTAAATGTAAGCATGAACATGAAGCACAATGGCTAAACAAACACAATGTCCAATAAAATTAATAATAATAGTATGGTCCATGACTGGTGAACAACCAAAATAAAATGCTCAGTGAGGTTGTCTAAGATCATGGGTGGGTGGGTGGGTGTGTCTAAGATCATGGGTGGGTGGGTGGGTGTGTCTAAGATCATGGGTGGGTGGGTGGGTGTGTCTAAGATCATGGGTGGGTGGGTGGGTGTGTCTAAGATCGAGGGTGGGTGGGCGTGTCTAAGATCAAGGGTGGGTGGGCGTGTCTAAGATCAAGGGTGGGTGGGCGTGTCTAAGATCAAGGGTGGGTGGGCGTGTCTAAGATCAAGGGTGGGTGGGCGTGTCTAAGATCAAGGGTGGGTGGGCGTGTCTAAGATCAAGGGTGGGTGGGCGTGTCTAAGATCAAGAGTGGGTGGGCGTGTCTAAGATCAAGAGTGGGTGGGTGTGTCTAAGATCAAGAGTGGGTGGGTGTGTCTAAGATCAAGAGTGGGTGGGTGTGTCTAAGATCAAGAGTGGGTGGGTGTGTCTAAGATCAAGCGTGGGTGGGTGTGTCTAAGATCAAGAGTGGGTGGGTGTGTCTAAGATCAAGAGTGGGTGGGTGTGTCTAAGATCAAGAGTGGGTGGGTGTGTCTAAGATCAAGAGTGGGTGGGTGTGTCTAAGATCAAGAGTGGGTGGGTGTGTCTAAGATCAAGAGTGGGTGGGTGTGTCTAAGATTATACGTTGGTGTGTCTAACCTGAAAGCAGGTGAACAGAAGGGAAGCTCCTCTCCAGCTTGGCCAATAGGACGGTGAGAAAGGCTTCTGAGGGCAGGGTCATGGGGTCCAATGAACTCTGGTCGTACACAACAACTTCTTGACCTTCCATCAGCTCTAACTACAAACACAGACAGTAAGACAGTAAGTCAAACTGTCAGAAAGACAGGATGAAGAAGACAGACAGTTGTAAGTTAGCATTATTTAATGTTTATGCTAAGCTAATGTCAATCGTATATCTGCCCCAAACGTATTCTAATAGCAGAATTACCAAATAACTTGTATAGTGTGCATACGCTACAGAACCTTCCTGATTATTTATTGAAGATAAACATCTCCAGCCACCTAGCCTTCCTTATCCCCTGGCCTATTAGAGAAATTCCCTGAGTACACATATCTGACCTAAATAGCTGGTTCATATCAAGTTTCCACAGACTATGAACACATACTGTTGTGTACACTGTATTGTTACCAAAAAAGAAAGATTCTGAAGAAGATAAAGGTCTTTTCTCACCAGTGGTACAGAGGGATTTTATACCTGACAATTAGAGTTTTTCAATCTGACAGAGTCGCTCCGCCTGACAATTAGAGAGAGTCGCTCCGCCTGACAATTAGAGAGAGTCGCTCCGCCTGACAATTAGAGAGAGTCGCTCCGCCTGACAATTAGAGAGAGTCGCTCCGCCTGACAATTAGAGAGAGTCGCTCCGCCTGACAATTAGAGAGAGTCGCTCCGCCTGACAATTAGAGAGAGTCGCTCCGCCTGACAATTAGAGAGAGTCGCTCCGCCTGACAATTAGAGAGAGTCGCTCCGCCTGACAATTAGAGAGAGTCGCTCCGCCTGACAATTAGAGAGAGTCGCTCCGCCTGACACAGAGAGAGTCACTCCGCCTGACACAGAGAGAGTCACTCCGCCTGACACAGAGAGAGTCACTCCGCCTGACACAGAGAGAGTCACTCCGCCTGACACAGAGAGAGTCACTCCGCCTGACACAGAGAGAGTCACTCCGCCTGACACAGAGAGAGTCACTCCGCCTGACACAGAGAGAGTCACTCCGCCTGACACAGAGAGAGTCACTCCGCCTGACACAGAGAGTCACTCCGCCTGACACAGAGAGTCACTCCGCCTGACACAGAGAGAGTCACTCCGCCTGACACAGAGAGTCACTCCGCCTGACAGAGATATAATAACTCTTTGTTTGGCTCAGTGCTCGGGAAAAGTTAAGAATGGGGTTAGAAAAAAGGGATTAGGGGCCAGGGGTCAGGGATAAGTAAAGGACTTAGGGGTTAGGGTTGGGGTCAGGGATAAGTAAAGGGCTTAGGGGTTAGGGTTGGGGTCAGGGATAAGTAAAGGGCTTAGGGGTTAGGGTCAGGGATAAGTAAAGGACTTAGGGGTTAGGGTTGGGGTCAGGGATAAGTAAAGGACTTAGGGGTTAGGGTTGGGGTCAGGGATAAGTAAAGGACTTAGGGGTTAGGGTTGGGGTCAGGGATAAGTAAAGGGCTTAGGGGTTAGGGTTGGGGTCAGGGATAAGTAAAGGGCTTAGGGGTTAGGGTTGGGGTCAGGGATAAGTAAAGGGCTTACAGGTTAGTGTTGGGGTCAGGGATAAGGAAATAACTTAGGGGTTAGGGTTGCGGTCAGGGATAAGGAAATAACTTAGGGGTTAGGGTTGCGGTCAGGGATAAGGAAAGGACTTAGAGGTTGGGGTCAGGGTGGCAGCTGTACCTTTTTCTTGGTGGAGTGCTGCAGCAGTTCGTTGATCTGGATCTTGTCCTGTTGCAGTCGCCTCTTCATCAGTTTGGAACAGTTGACGTTTACTGCCTCCAGGATGTGGGAGGAGTTATATTCTATGAATGGCCGGCTGTCAATCAACAACACACTGTCCAGCCCCCCCTCCAACAACGCCACCAGACCCTCCGCCCCAATGGGACGCACTGTACTGAGTCCAGTCCCATATATAGAACCTGATACAGGCCCAGAACCTTTATGAGCCCTAAACTCCACCTCAGATCCAGTCTCAATCAATGTCCCTCCAGTTTCGTTAGCACCAGTGCCAACTCCAGTACCAGCTCCAGTACCAGTACTCCCTCTAGTACCGGTACTGACTCCAGTACCACTTCTCACTTCAGTACCAAATCCAGCACCAGACCCAATTAGAGTTCCAACTTTAGTACCAGAACCGAGTCTGGAACCAGCTCCTCCTTCTGTGGCTACAGGATACTCCGACATGACTTTATTATCTGTCCCAACAGCCCCTCCTTCTCTTCCTCCTCTTCCTCCTCTCCAAGGGGGCGGTGCCGACCCAGCCGTGTGACGCAGCCCTCAGGACATGAACAGAACCTTTGTGTCGGGGGGGTATGAAGTCATCCTTATGGAGCTTGGCAGCACAGCCCAAATACAGAGGGAGAGATGTAGAGAGAGGGAGAAAGAGAGAGAGAGGTAAAGAGAGGGAGAAAGAGAGAGTGAGGTAAAGAGAGGGAAGTAGAGAGAGGGAGGTAGAGAGGGAAGTAGAGAGAGGGAGGTAGAGAGGGAGAGAGAGAGGGAGGTAGAGAGAGAGAGAAAAAGGGATGTAGAGAAAGAAATGGGAAGGTAGAGGGAGAAAGAGAGAAAAGGTAGGCCTCTGGCCCTGAAATACTAAAAAACTAAACCTGCACTATCTTTGTAGTTCCTCTGTTTATGTATGTGTGTGCATGTATGTGTGTGGGCGCACATGTGAGTATGCATGAGAGCGTGCACGTGTGTGTGTGTGTGTGTGTGTGTGTGTGTGCGCAGGGGGAAGGGCAGTCTCATTCACACCATTCCAAGAGCAGAACAAAAGAAGGCTTTTCTCCGGGTCTGGGTGACGATTACATCATCCTGAACCTCACTTGTCCACTCCATACAGTAGAAGCGATTAACCTACCAACAGGAGAGAACAGAATTAGAACATCCTCTGACTGGAAGCAACAGCTGCTAACTGGTTTCAGTATATCAGAGACCTGATCTGGTTTCAGTATATCAGAGACCTGATCTGGTTTCAGTATATCAGAGACCTGATCTGGTTTCAGTATATCAGAGACCTGATCTGGTTTCAGTATATCAGAGACCTGATCTGGTTTCAGTATATCAGAGACCTGATCTGGTTTCAGTATATCAGAGACCTGATCTGGTTTCATTATATCAGAGAACTGATCTGGTTTCAGTATATCAGAGACCTGATCTGGTTTCAGTATATCAGAGACCTGATCTGGTTTCATTATATCAGAGAACTGATCTGGTTTCAGTATATCAGAGACCTGATCTGGTTTCAGTATATCAGAGACCTGATCTGGTTTCAGTATATCAGAGACATGGGGTCACTAATAGCGGGGCAGCAGTTCGGTGATAACAAATACATTTACTCTGATTTGCTCTCTCAGCTCCACAACAGTAGATGTTTCTAATAATTAATCACACAAACACACACATGTACTCTGATTTGCTCTCAGCTCCACAACAGTAGATGTTTCTAATAATTAATCACACAAACACACACATTTGCTCTCTCAGCTCCACAACAGTAGATGTTTCTAATAATTAATCACACAAACACACACATGTACTCTGATTTGCTCTCTCAGCTCCACAACAGTAGATGTTTCTAATAATTAATCACACAAAACACACATTTACATTTGTCAGCTCCACAACAGTAGATGTTTCTAATAATTAATTGTACTCTGATTTGCTCTCTCAGCTCCACAACAGTAGATGTTTCTAATAATTAATAATAACTCTAAGCTCCACAACAGTAGATGTTTCTAATAATTAATCACACAAACACACACATTTACTCTGATTTGCTCTCAGCTCCACAACAGTAGATGTTTCTAATAATTAATCACACAAACACACACATTTACTCTGATTTGCTCTCAGCTCCACAACAGTAGATGTTTCTAATAATTAATCACACAAACATGTACTCTGATTTGCTCTCAGCTCCACAACAGTAGATGTTTCTAATAATTAATCACACAAACACACACATGTACTCTGATTTGCTCTCAGCTCCACAACAGTAGATGTTTCTAATAATTAATCACACAAACACACACATGTACTCTGATTTGCTCTCAGCTCCACAACAGTAGATGTTTCTAATAATTAATCACACAAACACACACATTTACTCTGATTTGCTCTCTCAGCTCCACAGCAGTAGATGTTTCTAATAATTAATCACACAAACACGCACATGTACTCTGATTTGCTCTCTCAGCTCCACAACAGTAGATGTTTCTAATAATTAATCACACAAACACGCACATGTACTCTGATTTGCTCTCAGCTCCACAACAGTAGATGTTTCTAATAATTAATCAATGCTCCATATTAGCACATTGTAATGTATTGGCTTTGTAGACAGAGTTCCCTTTGGATTGCATCCATTAAAAATCTGAACCATGCATTACACATCACCTTGATAAGGCCACCCAGAACAGTCAATAAACTGATTATTTGGCAGCATATCAATGCCACGTGAGAAATTTACTAGATGTTAATAATTCTCTAAAAAAATCACCTGTAAGATCACCTTACCTCAGATCAACCAATGTTCTTACAGACTGACCTCAGAGCTCCAGATATCCTGCAGTCTTATATTATGTTCTTACAGACTGACCTCAGAGCTCCAGATATCCTGCAGTCTTTATTATGTTCTTACAGACTGACCTCAGAGCTCCAGATATCCTGCAGTCTTATATTATGTTCTTACAGACTGACCTCAGAGCTCCAGATATCCTGCAGACTTTATTATGTTCTTACAGACTGACATCAGAGCTCCAGATATCCTGCAGTCTTTATTATGTTCTTACAGACTGACCTCAGAGCTCCAGATATCCTGCAGTCTTATATTATGTTCTTACAGACTGACCTCAGAGCTCCAGATATCCTGCAGTCTTTTATTATGTTCTTACAGACTGACCTCAGAGCTCCAGATATCCTGCAGTCTTTATTATGTTCTTACAGACTGACCTCAGAGCTCCAGATATCCTGCAGTCTTTTATTATGTTCTTACAGACTGACCTCAGAGCTCCAGATATCCTGCAGTCTTTTATTATGTTCTTACAGACTGACCTCAGAGCTCCAGATATCCTGCAGTCTTTTATTATGTTCTTACAGACTGACCTCAGAGCTCCAGATATCCTGCAGTCTTTTATTATGTTCTTACAGACTGACCTCAGAGCTCCAGATATCCTGTACCCTGAATCCACTACCCTGAATCCAGTCCTTTTTCTCTGGTATAGAAGAGCTTAACAGCCATGACTAAAATGGAAGGAATTCTCTAGTACGGAAAAAGACCAAAGGATACTGATCAGCACGCAGACTAACTTGATACACGACCAATTTAGACTTGATGTCCTCTGAAGGTGAGAGATAAAAGAGGAAGTGGAGACTGGAAGAGATGCATTCTGGGACAGCTGAAAACTTAAGTGGCCTTAACTGGCCTTCATAAACACCAGGACCGGCACAATGTGTCACAGCCTGTCTTACAATGTCCCCACCAGTCCAGAACCACACATGGCCCGGTTCAGAGGCACAGAACGCTGTACAACCTGCCTACAGCCTGCACCTGGGGTGGTGACATCACAGATCTACAGCCTGCACCTGGGGTGGTGACATCACAGATCTACAGCCTGCACCTGGGGTGGTGACATCACAGATCTACAGCCTGCACCTGGGGTGGTGACATCACAGATCTACAGCCTGCACCTGGGGTGGTGACATCACAGATCTACAGCCTGCACCTGGGGTGGTGACATCACAGATCTACAGCCTGCACCTGGGGTGGTGACATCACAGATCTACAGCCTGCACCTGGGGTGGTGACATCACAGATCTACAGCCTGCACCTGGGGTGGTGACATCACAGATCTACAGCCTGCACCTGGGGTGGTGACATCACAGATCTACAGCCTGCACCTGGGGTGGTGACATCACAGATCTACAGCCTGCACCTGGGGTGGTGACATCACAGATCTACAGCCTGCACCTGGGGTGGTGACATCACAGATCTACAGCCTGCACCTGGGGTGGTGACATCACAGATCTACAGCCTGCACCTGGGGTGGTGACATCACAGATCTACAGCCTGCACCTGGGGTGGTGACATCACAGATCTACAGCCTGCACCTGGGGTGGTGACATCACAGATCTACAGCCTGCACCTGGGGTGGTGACATCACAGATCTACAGCCTGCACCTGGGGTGGTGACATCACAGATCTACAGCCTGCACCTGGGGTGGTGACATCACAGATCTACAGCCTGCACCTGGGGTGGTGACATCACAGATCTACAGCCTGCACCTGGGGTGGTGACATCACAGATCTACAGCCTGCACCTGAGGTGGTGACATCACAGATCTACAGCCTGCACCTGAGGTGGTGACATCACAGATCTACAGCCTGCACCTGAGGTGGTGACATCACAGATCTACAGCCTGCACCTGGGTTCATCCTAGATGACTGGATTTTCTTAGTCTCGGGTTAAAGTTAGGGCTGAGTTATAATTGGGTTTCAGTGGTTAAAGTAAATTAATTGTAATCCCCAAAAAGTTCTCCCAAGTATAGTAAAACAGGTGAGTGTGTGTCTTTATGGGTGTGTGAGTGTGTTTGTGTGTCTTTATGTGTGTGTGCACAGAGTGATGTAACGTCTTTCTGTCTTCCATTATTAGTTTCACATTCAAGACATTTTGGGAAACATGAGGTGACGGAGATGTGAAACTAGTAACGTTCTTTTTTAGGGTGTTTGGTAGGTCTCTATTCTGGACAGACTGGATGTTCAGTTACCAGGAGGTGTTAGGTCTCTATTCTGGACAGACTGGATGTTCAGTTACCAGGAGGTGTTAGGGCTCTATTCTGGACAGACTGGATGTTCAGTTACCAGGAGGTGTTAGGGCTCTATTCTGGACAGACTGGATGTTCAGTTACCAGGAGGTGTTAGGGCTCTATTCTGGACAGACTGGATGTTCAGTTACCAGGAGGTGTTAGGGCTCTATTCTGGACAGACTGGATGTTCAGTTACCAGGAGGTGTTAGGGCTCTATTCTGGACAGACTGGATGTTCAGTTACCAGGAGGTGTTAGGGCTCTATTCTGGACAGACTGGATGTTCAGTTACCAGGAGGTGTTAGGGCTCTATTCTGGACAGACTGGATGTTCAGTTACCAGGAGGTGTTAGGGCTCTATTCTGGACAGACTGGATGTTCAGTTACCAGGAGGTGTTAGGGCTCTATTCTGGACAGACTGGATGTTCAGTTACCAGGAGGTGTTAGGGCTCTATTCTGGACAGACTGGATGTTCAGTTACCAGGAGGTGTTAGGGCTCTATTCTGGACAGACTGGATGTTCAGTTACCAGGAGGTGTTAGGGCTCTATTCTGGACAGACTGGATGTTCAGTTACCAGGAGGTGTTAGGGCTCTATTCTGGACAGACACTCTACTCAGTCTTCCCCTGTCCAACATTTCCTGGTTGATGGGCGGTGATGTCACAGACACATGCATATTCAGATAACTCTCACATCTGTTGATTGGTGATGTCACAGACACATGCATATTCAGATAACTCTCACATCTGTTGATTGGTGATGTCACAGACACATGCATATTCAGATAACTCTCACATCTGTTGATTGGTGATGTCACAGACACATGCATATTCAGATAACTCTCACATCTGTTGATTGGTGATGTCACAGACACATGCATATTCAGATAACTCTCACATCTGTTGATTGGTGATGTCACAGACACATGCATATTCAGATAACTCTCACATCTGTTGATTGGTGATGTCACAGACACATGCATATTCAGATAACTCTCACATCTGTTGATTGGTGATGTCACAGACACATGCATATTCAGATAACTCTCACATCTGTTGATTGGTGATGTCACAGACACATGCATATTCAGATAACTCTCACATCTGTTGATTGGTGATGTCACAGACACATGCATATTCAGATAACTCTCACATCTGTTGATTGGTGATGTCACAGACACATGCATATTCAGATAACTCTCACATCTGTTGATTGGTGATGTCACAGACACATGCATATTCAGATAACTCTCACATCTGTTGATTGGTGATGTCACAGACACATGCATATTCAGATAACTCTCACATCTGTTGATTGGTGATGTCACAGACACATGCATATTCAGATAACTCTCACATCTGTTGATTGGTGATGTCACAGACACATGCATATTCAGATAACTCTCACATCTGTTGATTGGTGATGTCACAGACACATGCATATTCAGATAACATCTCATGCATATTCATCTCACATTGATTGGTGATGTCACAGACACATGCATATTCAGATAACTCTCACATCTGTTGATTGGTGATGTCACAAACACATGCATATTCAGATAACTCTCACATCTGTTGATTGGTGATGTCACAAACACATGCATATTCAGATAACTCTCACATCTGTTGATTGGTGATGTCACAGACACATGCATATTCAGATAACTCTCACATCTGTTGATTGGTGATGTCACAAACACATGCATATTCAGATAACTCTCACATCTGTTGATTGGTGGTGATGTCATTACAGCTCACTAGGACATCATATTCAGATCTCCCTGAGCTATGAGAAGTTTCTAATTGCAACAGCCTGTAAGCATTTTTTTCTGAGACGGCACAGCACAGGTAGTAAGAGCCAGAAAGAGTGGCCTTTTTCATGTATGAGTTGGAGGCCAATAAGGCAAAATAATAACATAACTGAAGCCTGGTTTAGCTGTCAGAAAATAAGGCAAACAAATAACATCATAACTGAAGCATGGCTTAGTTGCCAGACCATTTGGTAAAGAGATGCTGTGTCAAAACACTACGTCAACAACCTGTGATGTCAGTGTTACCTGTGTGGTACAACAGAAAGTCCACAACAAACAGAAACCCAACCAGCACACCAAGGTACCAGCAATGGCTGAGATACTGACTGGTATCCATGGTGACTCCAGCTTGTAGGATGAACTGCCTTTTTAACACAGACATTTTAATTTAAGTAATTTAGCAGACAGTCTTACGCAGGGAGACTTGTGATTGCGTTAATATTCTTACTGGTCCTATTTGGGCATGACACAATTACAATGACATGTTTACAGTGTAACCTCTCATTTAACGTTAACCTTAACAACCACCAGCTACAATATTGACACTATGAACCTCTGGTCCAAAAGTCAAACTGAACATGACAGGTTCGCTTAATATTAAATCCCTGACAATAGACGTCTAGGACCTGTTTATTTGTATTTTATTGTTGTAATGACTGTAATTGTATCTATTTTGATTGACCGGTAAATATGTTTCCCTTCTTCTTCTTCTTGTACAGCTCGTTGGGTCTCAGGTTCTCAGTAATCATCAACACTTTGGGTCGGGGGTCACTCAGTCTAATGTTGCTCCAAATCTCCATGTTTTATATCGCCAGCTTTCCGATTGGCACCAATTGGTACATTGTGTTTCTAACCACTCACATGGGAAACTCCTAACTGAGGCCCAGAGGCCAGATACTCAGGCATTAAATGTTAGTACTTACCCTTAAAGTTAGGAAAACCTCTGTCACAAGGTGCGTTACAGCATATCCGATATTTGTTTCTGACCTTTAAAGTTGATGTAGAGTTGTTTCTACAAAAATGCAAACAAAATAAAACGAGTAAAACAAAGTTCAAGAGAAAGATTCGCTGGTTAGTAAACTTCAACCACAGAGGATGAGGTCATTGAGATAAAAATAAAAGGATGTCGTCATTCTAAACCAACCCCTCAGAGTGAACAGGCGGCCTTAAAGGCACAAAACCACATAGAAAAGCACTCACTTGTAACTCGAATAAACATCTATCATCAGGTCTCCTGTGTCATAGACACTCTGATTCATATTTAACAAATTAATTAATAATGTGTTAATATGGGCGGAGCGCCGATATCGGTATAATGAGCTAGTTCTCTGATTGGACAGCGGCCCAGAGCGAGCTGTCACCTTAACCCTTCATATCCGGTTTAATATGTCTAGTTTGGTAGGTTAACACACAGCATATAAACACACACTTAAACATGCACACACACAAATACACATTCAATTGAATTCAAAGCCGCTTTATGCCATGGCAAAAAACATGATGAGATTTTATTTTTATGTTGACAAGTAAATAGGCTGGTAAGTATGGCTACTTATATTACATTGGTTGATATGGTTTACCATGTTTACCATCAGAAAATAGTTTGGCCAGACGAATGTGTTCATTTGTTTCTTATTCATGCCATGTTGGACACTATTGTGTGTGTGTGTGTGTGTGTGTGTGTGTGTGTGTGTGTGTGTGTGTGTGTGTGTGTGTGTGTGTGTGTGTGTGTGTGTGTGTGTGTGTGTGTGTGTGTGTGTGTGTGTGTGTGTGTGTGTGTGTGTGTGTGTGTGTGTGTGTGTGTGTGTGTGTGTGTGTGTGTGTGTGTGTGTGTGTGTGTGTGTGTGTGTGTGTGTGTGTGTGTGTGTGTGTGTGTGTGTGTGTGTGTGTGTGTGTGTGTGTGTGTGTGTGTGTGTGTGAGTGTGTGTGTGCGCGTGCGTGTGTTTACTGTTGGTCCTGCTGAGTGGAACAGGAGTCAACCAATTGGCAGCTGTGATTTTCTAAAGGCCATTCCCTTTATAGTGTCACACAGTGTTTGGGTTTGGTAGGAACATAACCAGATATAGTGCCACACACTGTGGTTGGGTTTGGTAGGAACAGAACTAGTTATAGTGTCACACACTGTGGTTGGGTTTGGTAGGAACAGAACTAGTTATAGTGTCACACACTGTGGTTGGGTTTGGTAGGAACAGAACCAGTTATAGTGTCACACAGTGTTTGGGTTTGGTAGGAACAGAACTAGTTCCCTATCAGGGAACTTCGAGCTGCGTGAAAACGCTATGGGAACGCTCTGCGTGAGTGCGTCATGAAGCACATGTGTAATCAGTCCAATGGCGTGACGGAACGTCACAGACGGGTGACGTCGCGACCAGGAAGTCATAAAAGCACCCCTAATTACCGGCACCTTCAGTTTTTTGTTGCTTCAGCAAGTGCATGTTGTGACAGTCCTCGCGGGTTTCTGCTATTACGTTGATAATTCAGAAATTTTCTTGGCGTTTATGTACAAGAGCTCACCGCGATTATGGCAACCGAGCGGCGTTTCAGACAGTGTGCTTCTCCCTGCAACCGCTTTCTCACGGGCCGGGACACACATGTTCTGTGCGTAGTTTGTTTGGGAGAGGAGCATGCCCAGCTAGCCTTGGAAGAGGCTAGCTGTAAGCATTGCGACCGTCTCGCCATCCGCACACTTCGCTCTCGCCTGGCGCTTTTTCGGGAAAGCGGCTCGGGTTCGCGTTCCCCGCGGTTCAGGTCCCGCCGCTGCCGAGGCACGGCGCCGACTGACGTCGTGGGGTTCGCAAGCGGATCTAGCATGCGGTTCCGAGACGGCTTCTGCATTTTCTCGGTCCTCGTCTGCTAGAGCCAGTGCCTCGGCTCGGGGTTCGGAAGCACCCGTGCGGGTTTCTTCCGCCCTGGGTGAGGGACCTTTTTCTCAGCCGTCCAGTTCTGAGGAAATGGAGGTTGAAAACCTCGAGGCGGAGGCTGAATTGTTGGTTCAGTCACCTGCGAACGAGGAGCTGCTGGAGGTACTCACCCGAGCTGTGGGAAAGCTCAACATCGAGTGGCCGGCTGACAGGCAGGAGTCTGCTTCAACTAGTAAGTTGAATGAACGATTCTTGCCCTCCCGTGCTTTACCTCCTCGCCGGTGTTTGCCTTTCTTCCCGGACCTCCACACTGAGGTGTCGAGGTCCTGGAAAAAGCCGGTGTCGTCCCGGGTGTTTAATCCGCGGACTCATATGTATTCGAATGTTGCCGAGGCTAATGTTCATGGGTACGGACCGATGCCGGTCGCGGAGGAGATACTGGCGAGCCATTTATCTCCCGCGGCATCGTCTCTGAGGACACCGGCATTGCCCTCCAAGGCGTTGAAGACTACTTCAGCGCTGGTGGGCAAAGCTTATTCGGCGGCGGGTCAGGCAGCTTCCTGCCTCCATACTATGTCTATTCTACAGGCATATCAGGCAGAGCTGCTTAGCGATGGGGCTCAGGGGGAGACTGTAAGTCCTGATGAGGTTCGAGAACTTCGTCAGGCGGCGGATTTGTCTCTTCGTGCCACTAAGGAGACGGCCAAATCAGTGGGCCGTGCTATGGCAGCCTTGGTGGCTTGGAGAGGCATCTCTGGCTGAGCCTCTCTGATATGAGAGATCGGGAGAAAGCCTTCCTTCTGGACGCGCCTCTTTCCCCCGACGGCCTCTTTGGCCCTGCTATTGGCTCGGTCGTCGAGAGGTTTCAGGAGGAGAGAAGGCAGGCGGCTGCCTTCCAGAAATTTCTCCCCCGTCGTAGCCGCGTCGCGGGGGCTGTCGGACGGGGGCAGCCCCGCCCGGCGCCGAGCACGGCACACCGGGCGCAGCAGAGAGTGAGTGTCGCTACTCGGGCGCCCCCACACGATGAGTGGGCCGGGCGGCGACGCTCACAGGCGGGGCCTTCGAGGGGTAGGACAGTTCCGAGGCCTGTCGCTACATCCAAGAAGGCTTTGTCTAAGAGACCCTGACAGGGGGGTCAAACCGCTGGGGGTGGTCCCCACCAGGGGAGTAGTGAGCTCCTCCTGGTGCCCTCAGCGGGGTGGCCTGGGCGAGCGTTTTCCCGAGGGGCGCCCGCCTCCTCCGAGGAGGGGCCCAGAACTGTCGGACCAGTTGTTCCCTGCCAGTGCACTGTTACAGGGCACTGTGTCTGCAGTACCTGTTACTCCAGAGGCCAGCCTCGAGAGGCTGGTACCCCTAGTAGATTTTCTGGCAGAGTGGAAGACCCTGCCGAATATATCTCAGTGGGTCCTGCGGATAATCGAGAGCGGGTATGCCATCCAATTCAGGACGCATCCGCCTCGTTTCAATGGGGTCCTGCCCACAGTGGTGGGCCCAGAGCAGGCTCTGGTACTGGAGCAGGAGGTACAGACTCTCCTGCTAAAAGGGGCTATAGAACGAGTTCTTCCTCTCAGCAGGGAGTCGGGCTGGTACAGCCGGTACTTCGTTGTTCCCAAGAAGGATGGGGGGTTGCGTCCTATTTTAGACCTACGTCTGTTGAATCAGACGGTCGGGAGACTCAGCTTCAAAATGCTCACTCTCAAACAGATCGTATCACAGATCAGGTCCGAGGACTGGTTTGTCACGATAGATCTGAAGGACGCCTATTTTCACATCTCCATCCTTCCACAACACAGGAAGTTCCTGAGGTTCGCTTTTGGGGGCGAAGCGTACCAGTATCGGGTTCTTCCGTTTGGCCTAGCACTCTCTCCCCGTACGTTCACGAGATGTATAGACGCTGCCCTGGCGCCGTTGCGCCTCCAGGGCATACGCATCCTCAATTACATCGACGATTGGTTGATTCTGGCTCCGTCGGAGCATCTAGCGGTTCGGCATCGAGATGTCGTTCTGGCTCACATCAACAAACTGGGGTTGAGGCTCAATGCTGGGAAGAGTGTGCTGTCGCCGGTACAGGTGACCACTTTCCTGGGCGTAGTCTGGGATTCGACCACGATGCGGGCACATCTGTCTCCTGCACGTGTGGCGTCGATCCTTGCAGCCGTCGAGCAGGTGAGGCTAGGCCAGTCACTCACTGTGAAACAGTTTCAGAGACTGTTGGGTCTGCTGGCAGCAGCGTCCAACGTTATTCCTTGCGGCCTGCTGTTCATGAGACCGTTACAGTGGTGGCTCAGAACCAAGGGGTTCTCCCCGAGGGGAAACCAGTTCCGCTTGATCACTGTTACGCGGCGTTGTCTCCGCACGCTGGTCATGTGGAGGAAGCCTTGGTTCCTAACCCAGGGTCCCGTGTTGGGAGCTCCGTGTCGTCGTGTTACACTAACGACGGATGCCTCCCTCACCGGCTGGGGGGCGATCATGAGTGGTCGCCCAGCTCAAGGGCTCTGGCGGGGCCATCAGCTATCATGGCACATAAATTGGCTAGAGATGCTGGCAGTTTACCAGGCTCTGAAGCACTTCCTCCCAGACCTAAGGGGTCATCATGTTCTTGTCCGGTCGGACAACACATCGGTGTTTTTTATATCAACCACCAGGGGGTCTGCGCTCACGCCCACTTTACAATCTGGCCCGCCAGGTCCTTCTGTGGTCCCACGGGAAGCTCCTTTCTTTAAGGGCCATTTTTATCCCTGGGTACCTAAATCAGGGGGCAGACACCCTGTCGAGACAGGGGCCGAGGCCGGGAGTGGAGACTCCATCCCGAGGTGGTGGAGCTCCTTTGGTCGCACTTCGGTCGGGCCGAAGTGGACCTATTTGCGTCCAGAGAGACGTCACACTGTCCTCTGTGGTTTTCGCTGACTCATCCAGCCCCACTGGGGCTGGATGCCATGGTGCAGGCATGGCCGAGGTCACGCCTGTACGCTTTCCCCCCGGTTGCTCTGCTCCCAGGAGTTCTGGAGAGGATCCGTCAGGAGCGGGTCAGTCTACTGCTTGTAGCACCGTACTGGCCGGCCCGAGTATGGTTTGCGGACCTAATATCTCTCCTCGTCGGCTCTCCGCTGGAGATTCCGATCAGGAGGGACCTGCTTTCCCAGGCGCATGGGGTCATCCTTCACCCCCGCCCGGAGCTGTGGAAACTATGGGCCTGGCCTCTGAGGGGGCCCGCCTCTTAGTTTCAGGTCTCTCGACTGAGGTCGTTGAGACCATCCTTCACCCAGAGCTCCAGCCACAAGGAAGGCGTATGCCGCCAGGTGGAAACTGTTCACCTCGTGGTGTAGAGAACGGCAGGTGGACCCAGTTAACTGCCCAGTGTTTGCAGTACTGGAGTTCCTGCAGCATCGCTTCTCTACAGGTCTATCCCCATCCACACTGAAGGTGTATGTGGCGGCTTTGTCCGCATGCCATGTCCCTCTAAATGGGGTTTCTCTGGGGAGACACCCACTGGTATCACGCTTCCTTCGTGGCGCCCGGAGGCTGAGGCCAGCAGCCGGCATGAGGGTGCCATCCTGGGACCTGGCTATTGTTCTAGAAGGCCTCTCCCGTGCTCCGTTTGAGCCCATTGAGGAGGTCCCTGACAAGTTCGTGACCCTCAAGACGGTCTTCTTACTTGCCATCTCTTCTCTGAAGAGGATTGGTGATATGCAAGTGCTGTCGGTGGCGCCCTCTTGCTTGGACTTCTCACCCGGTATGGTCAAGGCGTTTCTACTACCTTCACCCGGGTATGTCCCCAAGGTCCCAACTAACATCGTTGGGCCTATTGTGCTGCAAGCCTTCTGCCCTCCTCCTTTTTTGACGTCGGACCAGAAGAAGCATAACCTCCTCTGCCCGGTTAGGGCCTTAGACGCCTACGTCCACAGAACTGCCCTGTGGAGGCTGTCCGAACAGCTGTTCGTGTGTTTTGGACCACCCCAGAGAGGGGGTCCTGTGTCTAAGCAGAGGATGAGCAAGTGGGTGGTTGAGGCCATCTCACTTGCTTACGAGTCGGCTGGTCAGCCTTCACCCTTGGCTGTTCGAGCCCACTCGACCAGGAGTATGGCGGCTTCAAAAGCCCTTTTGTCAGGTAAAGTGTCTCTACATGACGTCTGTGTTGCGGCAGGCTGGTCCTCACCGCACACGTTCGTGAGATTTTACCAGCTTGACTTTAGCTCCACACCAGGGGCGCAGGTGCTTTCGTCCGAATGTGCGCTCTGACTTCACATGACGGACACTTGCTCGTATGGCGAAGTGGGTAGTGGCGTTCCCATAGCGTTTTCACGCAGCTCGAAGTTCCCTGATAGGGAACGTCTCCGGTTACGTATGTAACCTTAGTTCCCTGAGGGGAACGAGACGCTGCGTGTCTGTGCCATACTCCCAGCATGCCCTTGGCACTTGCTTCAGCCCATCAGAAACTGAAGGTGCCGGTAATTAGGGGTGCTTTTATGACTTCCTGGTCGCGACGTCACCCGTCTGTGACGTTCCGTCACGCCATTGGACTGATTACACATGTGCTTCATGACGCACTCACGCAGAGCGTTCCCATAGCGTTTTCACGCAGCGTCTCGTTCCCCTCAGGGAACTAAGGTTACATACGTAACCGGAGACGTTATACTGTCACACAGTGTTTGGGTTTGGTAGCAACAGAACTAGTTGAACAATTCAATTGAAAAACAAACTGAAGGGGAACAATACAAAATACAAACCGTACAATAACCTGGTAGCATAAGTGTGCACACCCTTAAACTAATACTTTGTTGAAGCACCTGTTGATTTTATTACAGCACTCAGTCATTTTGGGGAGAAGTTTATTAGCGTGGCACATCTTGGCAATATTTGCCAGCTCTTCTTTGCAAAAGCGCTCCAACCGCAGGTGGCCATAGCAACTGCACTCTTTTGTCAGCCCTCATTCTGCTGCCCACATTCCTCAACCCTCATTCGTCAGTCTTTCAGTCCTCAATTTTGCTTCACCCTGGATAATAGCTAGCTACAATTAAAAGAGACATGCGTAATCCCAGAGAGCTACATGGATAGATTAATAAAATGAAAGAAAAGTATTTTTAAGGACGTTGTACTAATTAGCATAAAAAGCAGAACAAACTCACTATTTACCCAGTAACCCTGCTAGCCCCACCCTAATCGCACTATTCACCCAGTAACCCTGTTAGCCCCACCCTAATCGCACTATTCAACCAGTAACCCTGTTAGCCCCACCCTAATCGCACTATTCACCCAGTAACCCTGCTAGCACCACCCTAATCGCACTATTCTAATCGCACTATTCACCCAGTAACCCTGTTAGCCCCACCCAGTAACCCTGCTAGCCCCACCCTAATCGCACTATTCACCCAGTAACCCTGTTAGCCCCACCCTAATCGCACTATTCACCCAGCAACCCTGCTAGCCCCACCCTAATCGCACTATTCAACCAGTAACCCTGCTAGCCCCACCCTAATCGCACTATTCACCCAGTAACCCTGCTAGCCCCACCCTAATCGCACTATTCACCCAGTAACCCAGCAACCCTAACC
Source organism: Dallia pectoralis (assembly GCA_029465975.1). NCBI lineage: Eukaryota > Metazoa > Chordata > Actinopteri > Esociformes > Umbridae > Dallia > Dallia pectoralis. Next base: position 502,040 of record CM055758.1, read on the forward strand.
GCACTATTTACCCAGCAACCCTGCTAGCCCCACCCTAATCGCACTATTCAACCCAGTATTCACCCTGCTAGCCCCACCCTAATCGCACTATTCACCCAGCCCCTAATCGCACTATTCAACCAGTAACCCTGCTAGCCCCACTATTCACCCAGTAACCCTGCTAGCCCCACCCTAATCGCACTATTCACCCAGTAACCCTGCTAGCCCCACCCTAATCGCACTATTCACCCAGTAACCCTGCTAGCCCCACCCTAATCGCACTATTCACCCAGCAACCCTGCTAGCCCCACCCTAACCGCACTGTTCACCCAGTAACCCTGCTAGCCCCACCCTAACCGCACTATTTACCCAGCAACCCTGCTAGCCCCACCTTAACCGCACTATTAGGTTTTCATTTAGGTTTGGGCATGCTGTTCAGAGTGTGTTTATGGTTAAGGTTAGGGTTACTCAATCCAAAAAAGCTCTTCGTGTTATTTTGGATATAATATATACTTGAAATTAATACATAATAGATTTAAGGTGTACTAAAACAAGTATACAGTTTTTTTTTTTGGATTGCGTTTTTCAAAAACATTTTAGAAGTTTGTTTTAAAGAGGTTTGTTTTAATTGAGGCCGGTAGACGCTCGAAAAAGAAAGACGTGTGGTTACAGGCATGTTTTTGCAAAGGTTGATGTTAGTCGTTGTTTTTAAGTGCTTATAATGCAGATTATGTAATTATATTTAAGAAAAAATAAAATCCCCCAGAAACCATAGCGAAGAAGGCGTGTCTCAAGTTACAACAACAGGAAGCGTCACTGTGCTAAAAACATTGGAGAAGGAAAACACAACAAAACGGACTAGAAACGGACGAAATGTTACCGTTTAAGAATTAGCTTAGTTAATGTGTTCATGATCTGTTTATGTTCTAAGTTTACAATCCATAGAAAGTATTTAGTTGATTGCTATTAATTTTGATAAGTCACATTTCCGAGCTAGCGTCACTAGCAGCCGTCAGTAGCTGTGCTAACCAAAATGGATGACAGCAAGGTACCTAACTAGCTGCATGTTGTAAAGGTGGAAGAATTGATACGGACAAAATATTAACAGTTTATAGTTCTGTAGTGTCTAATGTCGATAGCGGTTTTGAAAGCCATCGATCTCCAATAACGTATTATTACCTGCCTCCCCTAATACTATTAGTTATACTAGCTTAGTGAACACATGTTATTAGTGCATGTCATGATATTATACTGTATAGTTCTGTCTATTGGTATTAGTGCATGTCATTATATTATACTGTATAGTTCTGTCTATTGGTATTAGTAATGTTATTAGTGCATGTCATTATATTATACTGTATAGTTCTGTCTATTGGTATTAGTGCATGTCATGATATTATAATGTATAGTTCTGTCTATTGGTATTAGTAATGTTATTAGTGCATGTCATGATATTATACTGTATAGTTCTGTCTATTGGTATTAGTAATGTTATTAGTGCATGTCATGATATTATACTGTATAGTTCTGTCTATTGGTATTAGTGCATGTCATTATATTATACTGTATAGTTCTGTCTATTGGTATTAGTAATGTTATTAGTGCATGTCATGATATTATACTGTATAGTTCTGTCTATTGGTATTAGTGCATGTCATTATATTATACTGTATAGTTCTGTCTATTGGTATTAGTAATGTTATTAGTGCATGTCATGATATTATACTGTATAGTTCTGTCTATTGGTATTAGTAATGTTATTAGTGCATGTCATGATATTATAATGTATAGTTCTGTCTATTGGTATTAGTGCATGTCATGATATTATAATGTATAGTTCTGTCTATTGGTATTAGTGCATGTCATGATATTATACTGTATAGTTCTGTCTATTGGTATTAGTAATGTTATTAGTGCATGTCATGATATTATAATGTATAGTTCTGTCTATTGGTATTAGTGCATGTCATGATATTATACTGTATAGTTCTGTCTATTGGTATTAGTGCATGTCATGATATTATACTGTATAGTTCTGTCTATTGGTATTAGTGCATGTCATGATATTATACTGTATAGTTCTGTCTATTGGTATTAGTAATGTTATTAGTGCATGTCATGATATTATAATGTATAGTTCTGTCTATTGGTATTAGTGCATGTCATGATATTATACTGTATAGTTCTGTCTATTGGTATTAGTAATGTTATTAGTGCATGTCATGATATTATACTGTATAGTTCTGTCTATTGGTATTAGTAATGTTATTAGTGCATGTCATGATATTATACTGTATAGTTCTGTCTATTGGTATTAGTAATGTTATTAGTGCATGTCATGATATTATACTGTATAGTTCTGTCTATTGGTATTAGTGCATGTCATGATATTATAATGTATAGTTCTGTCTATTGGTATTAGTGCATGTCATGATATTATACTGTATTGTTCTGTCTATTGGTATTAGTAATGTTATTAGTGCATGTCATGATATTATACTGTATAGTTCTGTCTATTGGTATTAGTAATGTTATTAGTGCATGTCATGATATTATACTGTATAGTTCTGTCTATTGGTATTAGTGCATGTCATGATATTATAATGTATAGTTCTGTCTATTGGTATTAGTGCATGTCATGATATTATACTGTATAGTTCTGTCTATTGGTATTAGTGCATGTCATGATATTATACTGTATAGTTCTGTCTATTGGTATTAGTAATGTTATTAGTGCATGTCATGATATTATACTGTATAGTTCTGTCTATTGGTATTAGTAATGTTATTAGTGCATGTCATGATATTATACTGTATAGTTCTGTCTATTGGTATTAGTAATGTTATTAGTGCATGTCATGATATTATACTGTATAGTTCTGTCTATTGGTATTAGTAATGTTATTAGTGCATGTCATGATATTATACTGTATAGTTCTGTCTATTGGTATTAGTGCATGTCATGATATTATAATGTATAGTTCTGTCTATTGGTATTAGTGCATGTCATGATATTATACTGTATAGTTCTGTCTATTGGTATTAGTAATGTTATTAGTTTATGTCATGATATTATACTGTATAGTTCTGTCTATTGGTATTAGTAATGTTATTAGTGCATGTCATGATATTATACTGTATTGTTCTGTCTATTGGTATTAGTAATGTTATTAGTGCATGTCATGATATTATACTGTATAGTTCTGTCTATTGGTATTAGTAATGTTATTAGTGCATGTCATGATATTATACTGTATAGTTCTGTCTATTGGTATTAGTAATGTTATTAGTGCATGTCATGATATTATACTGTATTGTTCTGTCTATTGGTATTAGTAATGTTATTAGTGCATGTCATGATATTATACTGTATAGTTCTGTCTATTGGTATTAGTAATGTTATTAGTGCATGTCATGATATTATACTGTATAGTTCTGTCTATTGGTATTAGTAATGTTATTAGTGCATGTCATGATATTATACTGTATAGTTCTGTCTATTGGTATTAGTAATGTTATTAGTGCATGTCATGATATTATACTGTATTGTTCTGTCTATTGGTATTTTTACAGATGGTGGGAGGTAAAGTTAAGAAACCCGGTAAACGAGGTCGTAAACCGGCTAAGATCGACCTAAAAGCGAAGTTGGAGAGGAGTCGGCAGAGCGCTCGGGAGTGCCGGGCGAGGAAGAAGCTTCGGTACCAGTACCTGGAAGAGCTGGTGTCCAGTAAGGAGAGGGCGATATGTGCCCTGCGAGAGGAGCTGGACATGGTACACCTGCACTTATACAAGATATACAAAATCCTTTTTATATATAAGTCACTAATTTGGTGTTGAACAATCTGTTATATTTGAATCCCATTATAAGGTTTCAGACTGGTCCAGTCATATACTTCACTAATACCCAATTGCTAACAGCTATGCTAGCTACTGCTGAACAGATGTTACCAGACTGTACATTTATGAATCGGAAGCAATATCTAACTGTGTTGTGTTATTCTATTGATCCAGTACAAACAGTGGTGTACAGCCATGGACCAAGGAAAGATCCCGTCAGAGATAAAGGCTCTGCTGACGGGTGATGAACAGAAGACTCCTCAAAGCTCGTCCAACAAAAGCTCTAAGACCAACAAGAAGAACAACCAAAGCTAATAGCCAGACCAGAGCTAGGTGGACTGTCAGTTAGCCAGAAGTAATTACTATGTCATTTCACTAAATGTCCGTCCTTCAGGTCATAGCTGGCTTATGCTTGAATGTGCAAGGTCAGAGGTCACACCTTTATGGGCAGGTACATGTAGGTCAGTGTACTGTGTACTTCTTTTTATTCCAACTGGTAGATGGAGCCATTTTGGAAAGCATTTTATGTTGAACAGAAGGGGATGTGTTGGCTGTGGTGGTTATTGCTACCTTGCATGATGTAAAAATTGATGTTTTCTGGAAACTCAAGCCATCGTTACATCTCTGTGTACCAGATGGAATAAATGAAAAAATCAGAGTAGAACAAAATGATCTCATGGTGGATTTAACCAGTCATTCAACATATATCTCATGATGGAGTTTAGTAGCCGTACTGTCCCGATGGCCTTGCACATTTAGCATAAAGGCGTTACATGGGAAAGAAAATTATGAAGTGAAATGACTTGGTATGATTTGGTATTTATTGATGAATACGTCCTTTCTATTTAGATGGCAGACCTGGGTTGTAATAGTTTGGGCACACTGTAGCTGCATTTTGTAGATGTTGAGCAACAGAAAACAAAAGACAGGTTAATTAGAAGGTTCAATTAGCCTCCCTATCAGCTTGTTTGCATTTGTGCAGTGATAATACAACCATGAAATTGTAGTTCTGTTTAAAAGTTCTGGAACAGATCTAGACTGTCTGTTGGATAGTTCTAGAACAGAGCTAGGCTGTCTGTTGGATGGTTCTAGAACAGAGCTACGCTGTCTGTTGGATGGTTCTAGAACAGAGCTAGGCTGTCTGTTGGACGGTTCTAGAACAGAGCTAAGCTGTCTGTTGGACGGTTCTAGAACAGAGCTAGGCTGTCTGTTGGACGGTTCTAGAACAGAGCTAGGCCGTTTGTTGGACGGTTCTAGAACAGTGCTAGGCTGTCTGTTGGACGGTTCTAGAACAGATCTAGACTGTCTGTTGGATGGTTCTAGAACAGATCTAGGCTGTCTGTTGGACGGTTCTAGAACACAGCTAGGCTGTCTATTGGACGGTGCTAGAACAGAGGTAGGCTTTCTTGGAAGATTCAAGAACTGTGGAAGATTCTAGATGTGTACGCTGTCTGTTGGAAGGTTTAAGAACAGAACTAGTAAGGTGGTTATCTCTTGCTGTACCACCATTTAAGGCCTCCCTCTGTGGCTAGAGTGAATGTTATGTAGAATGTTTTACTGGTCCACCTGTTTCCCCTGTGGGTGGTTTCCCCTGTGGTTTCACCTGTGGTTTCACTTGTGGTTTTACCTGTGGTTTCACTTGTACCTTTATTGGAGACACTGCCAGCAAAACTGTCAGTTCAACTGAGTTCAAATCTATTGTGAATAATAGCATCAATTGGATTAGGAATTCAGAGTAATATTTCCTATTTCTTTACAGTTGTAATCCACATTTCCATATGATAACGCTTTGTTCACTAATCACATAAGATAATATTCTGACTGTACACATTAACTTCCTGCTTTAGACAGCCTGGATTATTATAGTACATTATTGAAGTGTAATTGTGTCTATTTTAGCTTTTGAATGTGTCAGAGCTGAGTATGGAATGGCTTGGACTGGATCAATGCATGTGGCCTCATCTAATGTTGTCACCTAAACGAAGCACATGGAGAAAATTCATGACCTTTATTTGAATGTATTGCCTATTCTGACACATTAATATATAAATGATGCCTCTGTCTAAAATGGCTCATGGCTTAGGGACCTGGTCCAAAGTAGTGCACTTGATGAATAATGGGTCATTTGGGACGTTTACGTCAGTGAATCATAGCAGGAAAGAGAGGTTAAAGGTTAATGTGTGTCTATAGAGATGATGAGGTGATGATACAAAACTCTTAATATGTTAGATGGATACATGGATTTATTTTTTTATTTATATTTTTTATGGATCACAGAAAGCACTTTTTGCAGGTTTTGTAGTGTGTTGTTGAATGTATAGCAGGTTTAATAGAGAGTTGTAATTTCATGTTTTGTAAAGATGCTGTTTTGTAAAGATCTTCTAGTTTTTACTTGGCGATGTGGACATGACCTTAAAGAACAGGGCTTTTCCAGCATTGCTCCACTTCCAAATTAATCCAAAGGATCTCAGATCAAAGCCATGGCTGTTTATTTCTGTCACCATAATCGGAGCAATTTTCTAAAATACAGCAGCCTGTTCCTAACTATTGAATATTGATCTATTGTCCTTCTGTAGAATAAATGACCAAGCACTTGTTCATATTCATGAATATTCAATGACACACTTACCTGTGTTGTGTAACCATGTTCACCAAACTCAAATTCTAAACCCAATAGAAAGTGTTTTGTATGTTGAAGCGGCACATCCTGGTGTGGGTGTGTCCTTGGCCTCTGGGTAGAGGAAATATGTTTAACTGAATTTGTGTCCAATATAATGTAGAAAACTAGGTGAATACTTCTGTCTTTTATTTAATTCGCTGTCATTGTACTCACTTAGCTGATGTTTTTATGGAGAACCATTGACCTGTCATGTTAATTGTTCTTCACTTATGTAATGAGTTCCAACCCGTGTAACTGTTTCAATATGTTCTCCTGCTGGGTTTTAAAGTACAGGGATGGTATAAGCCAAGCATCACATGGGTCCTCAAAAGGGAAAAGCCTTACCGCGTTGGGACAGTGTGCCGGTGAAATTAGGAAAACAAATAAAGTCCAGCAAGGTTAAAAGCAATAACTATTTAGGAATTAGACTGGTTAGAATGTTGGCAAAATGTTTGGGAAGTAATATTAAAGTGTGTGTGTTCATTTGTGGAATACATTTTGTTGTCTGCACCATTATAGAAAACCAGAGTGTGATTGAAATACGAGTGTATTCACTGATAAGCTAACATCCTCATTACTCCACATAGTTGAAATATTCCAACTGCAGCCAGATACATTATGAGTCTGTATTTAGTACAAACTGAGCTGTTTGTCTCCCACTGCAAAGACAGGGTTTGCTTTCTAAAATGTCCAAGGCAAACATGGCACCTTTTCTTTGAGTCATTTTCCCCTTATGAATAAAATGGCACCTTTTTCAACCAGTCGTTGTAAATGTTCCAGTACTTCTACAATGTAAAGAGTAAGACTGAATCATATTGCAGATGCTTTATTTGTTGGTCATTTGCCAGAGGAAACTCTTTAGATCACAGCATAGACAGTTTAGGACAAAAACATTCAATGTTTCACACAGACTAACAGAAAAATGCTGACAGGGCAGTTCTGACAATCAAAATATATATAAAAAGGCGGGGGATTAAGTTTGGCAGAATATTTATAATGGGATTATGCCAGAATAATTAATCTATCTGATTAGTTTAGGACAAACGCACAAACCAGAACATTATCAACATGTAATAACAGTAACAAGAACATTATTGACATGTTATAACAGTGATTATGTTATTACCAATATGTTATAACAGTAAACAGAATATCAGAATACAGTTTGATCTCACTTATTCACTCAGATGGTCTTAGAGAATACAGTTTGATCTCACTTATTCACTCAGATGGTCTTAGAGAATACAGTTTGATCTCACTTATTCACTCAGATGGTCTTAGAGAATACAGTTTGATCTCACTTATTCACTCAGATGGTCTTAGAGAATACAGTTTGATCTCACTTATTCACTCAGATGGTCTTAGAGAATACAGTTTGATCTCACTTATTCACTCAGAAATGCAGATACATTTTATATGCACAGAGACACAACATTATTTGATTAAATAAGGGGTTGTCCTTCAACCATAGGCCATCTATTATGTTTATATAACATATTTTCAAGTCGCTCTGTGTTGTATAATGTATAAGACATCTAGTTGGAACAAGACCATCTGCTTACAATATATTTGACAAGCACCCAAATAAAGTCCTTTACAATATTTTTGAAGTATAACCCTCAGATGAATGTGTTAGGAGGGTTGGCTCCTCCCCTCAGATGAATGTGTTAGGAGGGTTGGCTCCTCCCCTCAGATGAATGTGTTAGGAGGGTTGCCTCCTCCCCTCAGACGAATGTGTTAGGAGGGTTGGCTCCTCCCATCAGACGAATGTGTTAGGAGGGTTGGCTCCTCCCATCAGACGAATGTGTTAGGAGGGTTGGCTCCTCCCCTCAGACAAATGTGTTAGGAGGGTTGGCTCCTCCCCTCAGACAAATGTGTTAGGAGGGTTGGCTCCTCCCCTCAGACAAATGTGTTAGGAGGGTTGGCTCCTCCCCTCAGACGAACGTGTTAGGAGGGATGGCTCCTCCCCTCAGACGAACGTGTTAGGAGGGATGGCTCCTCCCCTCAGACGAATGTGTTAGGAGGGTTGGCGCTGATTGGCCAAGCCAGTTTCTTCTCTTTAGCCTCGCGGTCAAATGTGTCATAGACAGAGTCTTTGGTGAGAGTGGCCTTGGTTGCCACGGGGATGTCTACCACACCAATGTAGTTCTTCTTGGCCATGCGGGAGCTGGCGGTAATGGTGTAAGCGTTGCTACGGTAACACTTCATTGAGGACATGCAGAAGGTCTCCCTCATGCCACGTCTGAAGTTAGCATTGTAGACGGAGTAGAGGGTGGGCTTGGAGGCTGTGGAGCTAAAGGAGGCACAGATCACACAGCAGAACACCAGCGCCCCCTGGCGACTGGGACCCTGGGCTTCACTGGGGTGCCACAGTTGGACCACATAGAAGGGCGTCCAGGTGAGGAGAAACACCACATTCAGCATGAGGAACATCTTGATAGTCTTCACCTTAGTCCTCGGGACGATGTTCATGGTACGCCTGACTGTGTGTCCGTCGGCACTAATCCTCCAAATGTATCTGATTACGCGCTGGTAGAACCACGCGATTAGAACCGCTGGGACCAGGAAGCCCAGGAGAAGATGAGCGGAACCATATGTCACACCATCCCAGCTCCCTGCCGGCAAGAAGAAGTCACAATGCCCACCTGCCGCTTCCGAACCATAGAAGAAGAGGCAGGGTGAGACGAAGGCGGCGTCCAACAGCCAGGATACCAGGATCATCCGCTTGGCCTTCTCCCTGGAGACCTTGAAGCTGAGTGGGTATACAATGGTGTAGAACCGGTCCACACAGATGGACAGAAGCACGTAAACCTGGACACCAGGACACAGGTGCTGTAGGTACCGCACAGCCCTACAGGTGGCAGTGCTGAGGGGCCAGTGGCCAGACACCACCTGCAGCAGGACAAAGGGGGCCCAGCCCAAAGAGAGAAGCAGGTCTGAACAGGCCATGGACACCACAAAGTAGTTAGTGGTAGACTGAGTTCTTCTGCTGCGATGGATCACCAGACAAACTAAGGCGTTACCCAGGATGGAAACCAGCCAGAGGACACTGAACACCAACCCCAGAACACCCACCTCAGCTGGGGTGAGTTCATAAGACACCTGGGTGAAGTTCTGGTGGCCGGAGGAATAAGAGGTTGAGAGGGCATCAGTGTTACAGAGGATTGGTGTGGCTGAGCTAACCAAACTGCTGTTGTCCCCCTCTGATAGGTTGTAGGTCATAGGAAGGGTAAATGAGGAGAGGAGAGACAGCCTCCCAGTGTCTGTTGTTGAGGCATACACCATAGCTACACCGTAGCTACACCATGGTTACACCGTGGTTACACCGTGGTTATACCAGGGCGATCCACAGGAGATCTGCAGAAACAAACACAGACATTCTGTGTTATTCAATACACAGATATGTTATACAATACACAGATATTCAGCAATAATATCTCTAATATATTTATCTTTTTTCTTACCCTGTTCATGGCCACAGTTTCACAGGACCCCCCTGTATCAGTTTGATGATTTATGCTGCTATACTATTGTGATGGGGACATAGGGAACTAGGGTCTCTAACCAGTACTCTTAATTAACCACTACAGGGACCCGAGGAGCTGAGACTGGGGCCAAACTCTTAATTAACCACTAGAGGGACCTGAGGAGCCGAGACTGGGGCCAAACTATTAATTAACCACTACAGGGACCTGAGGAGCTGAGACTGGGGCCAAACTCTTAATTAACCACTAGAGGGACCGGAGGAGCTGAGACTGGACCTGAGCAACACACACCAGATTACACTGGGCTGAAGAGGCAATAAGCAGAAGTCTGAGGGGACTTTGATCTCCCTGGGGGGCATTTATTAAGTTCTTATAAAGGTTAAAGCTCAGATTTACATTTAAGGTTTATCGACTCTTAGAGAAAATGACAAAACAAAACAAAAAACTGTTAAACGAAAATAGACATTCTATAGTGAATTTAAGTTATATAGGTTAATATAGATATGTTTATTGGGTTATATTGGTTGTAGAAGTTATGTTATAGAGGTTGATATAGGTCTAGAGGTTGTGTTATAGAGGTTGTGTTATAGAGGTCTAATATAGGTGTAGAGGCTGATATAGGTGTAGAGGTTGGGTTATAGAGGCTGATATAGATGTAGAGGTTGGGTTATAGAGGCTGATATAGGTGTAGAGGTTGGGTTATAGAGGCTGATATAGGTGTAGAGGTTGGGTTATAGAGGCTGATATAGGTGTAGAGGTTGGGTTATAGAGGCTGATATAGGTGTAGAGGTTGGGTTATAGAGGCTGATATAGGTGTAGAGGTTGGGTTATAGAGGCTGATATAGGTGTAGAGGTTGGGTTATAGAGGCTGATATAGGTGTAGAGGTTGGGTTATAGAGGCTGATATAGGTGTAGAGGTTGGGTTATAGAGGCTGATATAGGTGTAGAGGTTGGGTTATAGAGGCTGATATAGGTGTAGAGGTTGGGTTATAGAGGCTGATATAGGTGTAGTAGAGGTTGGGTTATAGAGGCTGATATAGGTGTAGAGGTTGGGTTATAGAGGCTGATATAGTAGAGGTTGGGTTATAGAGGCTGATATAGGTGTAGTAGAGATTGGGTTATTGATGGTGAGATCAAACCAGTCCATATCCAGTGAAGCAGCAGTTTGTACTTATCTTAGCTCTCATGTTTACTCTAGTGATTTGCCTCAGCCTCTAGTATTTCCCTGGCAACCACAGCCTGATACAACCTGGCCAGTCACATTCAGGCTGGCAGACAGAAACCTGCAGTCCTCCACAGGAAACAGCTGTATATAGCAAACCACTGCAATATTAGAGACTGCTCAACAACTGGGATACACAATGCATTACAACACCCTGGAGATAGAACCCTGGAGATAGAACCCTGGAGATAACACCCTGGAGATAGAACCCTGGAGATAGAACCCTGGAGATAGAACCCTGGAGATAGAACCCTGGAGATAGAACCCTGGAGATAGAACCCTGGAGATAGAACCCTGGAGATGGAACCCTGGAGATGGAACCCTGGAGATAGAACCCTGGAGATGTTACACTGGTCACCTGTAAATACTGTATTAAAACAATTTGTTCAAGATGACACATGACTAACTAAACATTTGTCCAGGGATGAGGTCCCATAGTGCTTCTTGTATGGTTCTCATATTGATCCATCTTGTTCAGTTTGATAATCTGGTTGACCTGTAACTTATAGTGTTCAGGTTTTACAGATGTTGATAGGTTCTTACCCAATTAACCGGTTTACATGGTTTTAGATGCCTTGGTGTGTGGGAAACATCTGGCTTCGAGGACGCAAGGTAAACGAAATGACGCAGAGTCTAATCTGCTAACTAGAAATGTGTTAGTCTGTCTCAAGTCATTGCTTACAGATTGTTGCTGTGTTGAGCCAAAGAGAAAGCAACATATTACTCTAATATTGTGTTCATAATGATACTACACAACCAGTATAAAAGAGAGAATATATAAACCACGTCTCAACCAAGATACAGCTTTATGTTGAAGTTATTATTAGAAATATGCATTACTTTGTTTCATTTCAAGCAATTCCTAAGATGACAACCAGACTACAGTCAACAAACCAGCAAGGTGTCAACAATGTTGGAGAGATTGTTAAGTATTACTTTGAATAACCTTATTTTATTTACTTCTGGTAAGGTGAGACACCTCACACTCCAATGTCTTTAAATATGGGATGTAAATCAAAATCTGTATTGGAAATTCATTGTTCTAGCTATCCTTATGGTGTCTGTCAAATGTCATGATTGACTCTAATCTATCACCCTTTATACACATGGGTTGACAAAGATCAAGTTTACTAGCTATACGTTTTATTTATTTGGACAATAATTAATTTGTTGATGGAAGCAATATATTTGTCTGTTGATATAAACATCCTAGATACACAGACATTCACACACTGATCTCTCGAAACTATCTTTAATTGGACATAACATGTTTTACTTGAGTGGCGAGCTGGTGGTGATGAGACATTATCCAGACTCATATAAGCCTGTCAGGCATATCTATAATTATATTTATGGCCACAGGAAAATATGTACGTGGACTACCGGGATGTCAAGATGCAATACCAACGAGACTATCAACATAAAACAAATCTGATAATATCGTCAAGTAGACAACCCTCACGAAGAAAAAGAATTAACCAGCCAAGCTTTTCAAAGCCACGTAGGCTAGACCCGCTGGTTAAGCAAATGTTATATAAAAGCATATAATAATCTATAGCATATAATAATCTATAGCATATAATAATCTATAGCATATAATAATCTATAGCATATAATAATCTATAGCATATAATAATCTGTAGCATATAATAATCTATAGCATATAATAATCTATAGCATATAATAATCTATAGCATATAATAATCTATAGCATATAATAATCTATAGCATATAATAATCTGTAGCATATAATACTCTATAGCATATAATAATCTATAGCATATAATAATCTGTAGCATATAATAATATATAGCATATAATAATAGCATATAATAATATATAGCATATAATAATATATAGCATATAATAATCTATAGCATATAATAATATATAGCATATAATACTAGCATATAATAATATATAGCATATAATAATATATAGCATATAATAATATATAGCATATAATACTAGCATATAATAATTTATAGCATATAATAATTTATGGCATATAATAATCTACCATGTTAAATCAACACTATATAATACATAATGAGATATAAACTATATTAAATCAACAGTATGTAATAAATACTGAGATATAAACCATATTAAATCAACAGTATATAATAAATAGATGTGATTCCCTGCTTATAGTAAACCGCTCTCTTTGCGTCGATCTGCTATTATTATTATGGATCAACACCGCACACGGATACAAAACAATCAGTCACGTACCTGCCTCACCGGAATAACGGTCGCATTTTAGTTAGTATTCCATCATTATAACCGACACGGTGCCTCCGAGGAGAACTCGAGGACCTCCATCCGAATCATGTCCGTTATGTCCGCACCTCACGGTCTGAATCAAAGCCTCCTCCTGGTGCCCACATCGGTCTGTGAACCAGCCTGCTATAGGAAGATGACAAGATGTCGCTGATGGAGAGAGGAGACGACAATATCAAGAGTCCAGCTGATGGAGAGAGGAGACAATATGAGAGTCCAGCTGATGGAGAGAGGAGGAGACAATATGAGAGTCCAGCTGATGGAGAGAGGAGGAGACAATATGAGAGTCTAGTTGATGGAGAGAGGAGGAGACAATATGAGAGTCCAGCTGATGGAGAGGAGACAATATGAGAGTCCAGCTGATGGAGAGAGGAGGAGATAATATGAGAGTCCAGCTGATGGAGAGAGGAGACACAATATGAGAGTCCAGCTGATGGAGAGAGGAGGAGACAATATGAGAGTCCAGCTGATGGAGAGAGGAGACGACAATATGAGAGTTCAGCTGATGGAGAGAGGAGACGACAATATGAGAGTCCAGCTGATGGAGAGAGGAGACGACAATATGAGAGTCCAGCTGATGGAGAGAGGAGGAGACAAAATGAGAGTCCAGCTGATGGAGAGAGGAGACGACAATATGAGAGTCCAGCTGATGGAAAGAGGAGGAGACAATATGAGAGTCCAGCTGATGGAGAGAGGAGGAGACAATATGAGAGTCCAGCTGATGGAAAGAGGAGACGACAATATGAGAGTCCAGCTGATGGAGAGAGGAGGAGACAAAATGAGAGTCCAGCTGATGGAGAGAGGAGACGACAATATGAGAGTCCAGCTGATGGAAAGAGGAGGAGACAATATGAGAGTCCAGCTGATGGAGAGAGGAGACAATATGAGAGTCCAGCTGATGGAGATAGGAGGAGACAATATGAGAGTCCAGCTGATGGAGAGAGGAGGAGACAATATGAGAGTCCAGCTGATGGAGAGAGGAGACGACAATATGAGAGTCCAGCTGATGGAGAGAGGAGACAATATGAGAGTCCAGCTGATGGAGATAGGAGGAGACAATATGAGAGTCCAGCTGATGGAGAGAGGAGGAGACAATATGAGAGTCCAGCTGATGGAAAGAGGAGGAGACAATATGAGAGGCCAGCTGATGGAGAGAGGAGGAGACAATATGAGAGTCCAGCTGATGGAAAGAGGAGACGACAATATGAGAGTCCAGCTGATGGAGAGAGGAGGAGATGAGAAGCTGATGAGAGTGAGAGGCCAGCTGATGGAGAGGAGGAGAGAGTCCAGCGACAATATGAGAGTCCAGCTGATGGAAAGAGGAGGAGACAAAATGAGAGTCCAGCTGATGGAGAGAGAGAGACAATATGAGAGTCCAGCTGATGGAGAGATGAGAGTCCAGCTGATGGAGAGAGGAGACGACAATATGAGAGTCCAGCTGATGGAGAGAGGAGACGACAATATGAGAGTCCAGCTGATGGAGAGAGGAGACGACAATATGAGAGTCCAGCCAAATCAATTCCTTTTCCCTCAATGAAAGCGGTCACATGGTGCTATAATCACATGCACAATAGGATAATAGAGGTAAAACATTAGATTGGATCACTGGATCCAAACAACACTGAACATTGGATCTTTCTCAAATAAAACCGAAATATTAATCTTTTTTTGGCTGAAAATGTATGAAATATAGAGAAGAGTGTTTGTTTAAAAATGTACAGATACTTTATCTCCCTTCAGTGTAAGATGTAGAGGGCTCCAATATTTAAAGACCCTCTACTTCTAAGATGTAGAGGGCTCCAATATTTAAAGACCATCTATCTCTAAGATGTAGAGGGCTCCAATATTTAAAGACCATCTATCTCTAAGATGTAGAGGGCTCCAATATTTAAAGACCATCTATCTCTAAGATGTAGAGGGCTCCAATATTTAAAGACCATCTATCTCTAAGATGTAGAGGGCTCCAATATTTAAAGACCATCTATCTCTAAGATGTAGAGGGCTCCAATATTTAAAGACCATCTATCTATCTCTAAGATGTAGAGGGCTCCAATATTTAAAGACCATCTATCTCTAAGATGTAGAGGGCTCCAATATTTAAAGACCATCTATCTCTAAGATGTAGAGGGCTCCAATATTTAAAGACCATCTATCTCTAAGATGTAGAGGGCTCCAATATTTAAAGACCCTCTACTTCTAAGATGTAGAGGGCTCCAATATTTAAAGACCATCTATCTCTAAGATGTAGAGGGCTCCAATATTTAAAGACCATCTATCTCTAAGATCTAGAGGGCTCCAATATTTACAGACCATCTATCTCTAAGATGTAGAGGGCTCCAATATTTAAAGACCATCTATCTCTAAGATGTAGAGGGCTCCAATATTTAAAGACCATCTATCTCTAAGATGTAGAGGGCTCCAATATTTAAAGACCATCTATCTCTAAGATGTAGAGGGCTCCAATATTTAAAGACCAACTATCTCTAAGATGTAGAGGGCTCCAATATTTAAAGACCCTCTACTTCTAAGATGTAGAGGGCTCCAATATTTACAGACCATCTATCTCTAAGATGTAGAGGGCTCCAATATTTAAAGACCATCTATCTCTAAGATCTAGAGGGCTCCAATCTTTACAGACCATCTATCTCTAAGATCTAGAGGGCTCCAATCTTTACAGACACTCCATCTCCCATCAGTGCATTTGGCAAGAAATACAACCACTGACATGTTTCTTGCTGCTACATATTGCGGTGGCACATATCTCATGGTGAGTAGAACTAAACCTTCCTAGAGTGGTTGCGGTCGACTGGTGTCCCTTAATTGATGCTTGGTAAAGTGGGTGGATAGATTTCTGGCTAATTAGCCCCGGTTTATCCCCATTCAGGGCCACAATCTTACTGGACTTAGTCTTAAGATTTACACTGCAGTATTTCTGGGAAAATGTGTTATGGTCTGATGAAACCAAGATTTAACTTTTTGGCCAGAACTCAAAAACGTACGTTTCACGCAAAAACGATGCACAATACTTTATATATCCACTGAGTATATTTTTTTATAGTTCTGTATAGATTAATGCTTAAACCCCAGAAAGCGAAGCTGCTACGTAGAAAATACAAACGGGATGGTAATAAAATAAAGTATTGTGAAATAAAGACTATAACCGAGCATGGGAAACTGTGGATACACAGTGGACCATTTAGATGGGCATATGTTTGATACTGAAGCTGTCGAAGTAGTTGAGAAGTGCTTCTAATCCTTCTCAAGTAAGGGGGATAAATACCTAGATAGTCAGGGTATATTAGTGTTTTATTTGTCATTGGTTTGTCCAGCACCTTGCAGAGCATTTCAAGGTTCACATCAATACTCTGTAGATCGCAGATGGTAAAATACAACGTCTTATGTGCTTTTATTTACAAAATATTTCAAGTATCATTTTGCATCATAAGAACAGCAGTCAAATGATCATCCATCAAAAAGCCCCAACGTGCAAACCAATAACTGGTTTAGGAGACAAAATAAAGCTGAATATGTATTTTAGCCTTTAAAAAAGTGAGCAGTTTACTCACCTCCACAAGCTACCAGGACGATATGACTGAGATATGGTGAAGGTTTAAAAATGAGATATTAGCAGAGGGCGACATTAGCAGAGGGCGACATTAGCAGAGGGCGACATTAGCAGAGGGCGACATTAGCAGAGGGCGACATTAGCAGAGTGCGACATTAGCAGAGGGCGACATTAGCAGAGGGCGACATTAGCAGAGGGCGACATTAGCAGAGGGCGACATTAGCAGAGGGCGACATTAGCAGAGGGCGACATTAGCAGAGGGCGACATTAGCAGAGCGCGACATTAGCAGAGGGCGACATTAGCAGAGCGCGATTCTAGCAGTGCAGATGACTGCTGTCCCTCCGTCAAAAAAAGAGATCCAAGCTTTTATATTTTTTTTATATTCATTATATTATATTATCCAGATGCGAGTATGACTGACTAAAGAAAGGAAGAAAAGATGGCACAGTAAACAGTAAAAAGTATTATTACACCAGTGTGTCATCAATACAATCAACACAGAGCAAATAAGGATTTAAACTCATTCAGTCATTTAAGCAAACAGAAAACTTAAAGCGGATCTGTTATAAAAAATCATATTTAAAAGACCAACATTACAAAATCCTGAAGCTATTTTAAAATGTATACAGATGAAAAATAACAATAACCTTGAAAGGAAAGTAAGTAAAAAAGGTCAGCAAACTAAAGGTAATAGGCCCAGACAACTGAGCAGAACTCCAGTCTGGCCTGGAAGAATGCAACCCAACAACCAGGGGAGTTTGAGATTATTTACAACATAAAGTAACATATATATATATATTCACATACACACCAGGAGATAACACTGGCAATCTGCTGTCATGTACACTATCGTTCAAAGGTTTGTGGTCACTTCGAAATGTTCTTTGTTTTTGAAAGAAAAGCACATATATTTGTCCATTAAGATAAGTTGATTTTAAATGTAATAAATACACAGGCCCATTATCTGCAACCATCAGTCCTGATATCCAATGGCACTTTGTGCTTGCTAATCCAAGTTTATAGTTTTTAAACGCTAGTTGATTATTAGAAACCCTTCATCAATTTTGCTACCACAGCTGAAAACTGTTGTGCTGATTAAAGAAGCAATAAACCTGACCTTCTTTAAACTAAACTATTTGAGTATCTGGAAGGTTAAAACATTTTTTTAAATTTAAATTAAAATCATTATTTCCAATCTTGTTAATTACCATATTTCCTATTCATCTGGCTAAATGTGCTCAAACTCATGTCATTTATGTTTTCATTCCAAGTGACCCCAAAGGTCTAGACATTAGTGCGTCCACATATTGCACATATTCTTGGCTGTGTCCACATGGGGTCAGGGGTCACAGTCTCAAATCCGATCAACGTTTCTCATTCCTCCATCCAGGGTCAATGTACCAAACCTTTAGAGGAAACAGGAAGTGCAATGATTTGATGTGTTGGTTTAGTTGTAAACATACTGCATGGTTACGAGGAAATACGAGTACAGAACACTTCTACTAGTTATCACAGGTATATATACACACACACACACACACACACACACACACACACACACACACACGAGTACAGAACACGGCTACTAGTTATCACAGGTATATATACACACACACACACACACACACACACACACGAATACAGAACACGGCTACTAGTTATCACAGGTATATATACACACACACACACACACACACACACGAATACAGAACACGGCTACTAGTTATCACAGGTATATATATATATATATATATACACATATACACACACGAGTACAGAACACGGCTACTAGTTATCACAGGTATATACACACACACACACACACACACGAGTACAGAACACGGCTACTAGTTATCACAGGTATATATACACACACACACACACACACACACACGAGTACAGAACACGGCTACTAGTTATCACAGGTATATATACACACACACACACACACACACGAATACAGAACACGGCTACTAGTTATCACAGGTATATATATATATATACACATACATATACACACACACACGAGTACAGAACACGGCTACTAGTTATCACAGGTACACACACACACACACACACACACACACACACACACACACACACGGCTACTAGTTATCCCACCGCCAACCAACCAACATGCGTACCTCTCCAGAAAGTGGTTGTTTTCTGCCAGCTCTTTTATTACTCCCTCCATCTCCTCTTTGAGTTTCTTCATCCTAGATGAGACAGTGAGTTTAGTCATATAAGCCACACCCAACACAGGGGCCAGATATGTGATGCGGGTACACTCACCCCAAGGTCATTTCCACCAGAGTATTCTGGCTGAGATAAGCCTGAGGCTTCACCATTCCACTGGATGCTAGAGGCAGAACCTTTCCTGGTAGTTGTTCCTGTAGCTAATACACAAGAACACTGGATTAATACACTACAACACCAATAGATAACACCGGTTAAACAACACCAATAGATAACACCGGTTAAACAACACCAATAGATAACACCGGTTAAACAACACCAATAGATAACACCGGTTAAACAACACCAATAGATAACACCGGTTAAACAACACCAATAGATAACACCGGTTAAACAACACCAATAGATAACACCGGTTAAACAACACCAATAGATAACACCGGTTAAACAACACCAATAGATAACACCGGTTAAACAACACCAATAGATAACACCGGGGTTCTGACCTTAATAACTCTCTCCATCACCATGGAAACCTCTTTCTCCACGCTGTAGAACTGGCTGGATAAACCAATCATCTGCTTCCTAACGTGATGCACCTTCCTGTTTAGGGCAAATAAAATGACACCGTTAGCATTGACAGTAGACCAGATAGGAAGACAGACAGGCAGGCAGACAGACAGACAGACAGACAAGCAGACAGGCAGACTGACCTCATCCACTCCTCACTCTTGGAGATGAAGAGGCGGTATTTCATGGCACACTCCTCAGTGAATAGAGACCGCGCCTTAGTGGCATGGAAGACCAGCTTCTGCCTGTCAACAGGTTAAACATGTAAAAATTACTACAACTAGCGCCCCCCCCGCACCCTCTACCGCCCCGCCCGCATTGCCATGTACCCTCGACCCCCGCCCAGGACCCAATACGTACTTATCAAATTTGTGGATCTGTTCTTCATTGTAAGGCAGACCTGCAAGGCAAAGAAACCAAGCAACATTTGAATGGACAAGCATTCACATAATGAGCTGAACCTATGAAGACCTACAGAGGCGTAGAAACATTATATTGCATTTTATTTGTGTAGATAGTCTGAAAGCAGGCTCACGTCTCTCAGCTTTATCCTTCTTGAACTGATGGTAGATTGCTGTAATGGAGTCCAGGAGGACCTTGATCCTCTCAACACTTGACAGACAGAAAACTCTAATTATCATTACTGAAATGTCTGTTCTGCATGTAAGAAGAGGTTTTATTCAACCCTGTGGCATGTAATAAGAGGTTTTATTCAATCGTGTGGCATGTAATAAGAGGTTTTATTCAATCGTGTGGCATGTAATAAGAGGTTTTATTCAAACCTGTGGCATGTAATAAGAGGTTTTATTCAATCCTGTGGCATGTAATAAGAGGTTTTATTCAAACCTGTGGCATGTAATAAGAGGTTTTATTCAATCCTGTGGCATGTAATAAGAGGTTTTATTCAAACCTGTGGCATGTAATAAGAGGTTTTATTCAATCGTGTGGCATGTAATAAGAGGTTTTATTCAATCGTGTGGCATGTAATAAGAGGTTTTATTCAATCGTGTGGCATGTAATAAGAGGTTTTATTCAATCATGTGGCATGTAATAAGAGGTTTTATTCAATCATGTGGCATGTAATAAGAGGATTATTCAATCCTGTGGCATGTAATAAGAGGATTATTCAATCCTGTGGCATGTAATAAGAGGTTTTATTCAACCCTGTGGCATGTAATAAGAGGTTTTATTCAATCATGTGGCATGTAATAAGAGGATTATTCAAACCTGTGGCATGTAATAAGAGGATTATTCAATCATGTGGCATGTAATAAGAGGATTATTCAATCATGTGGCATGTAATAAGAGGATTATTCAATCATGTGGCATGTAATAAGAGGATTATTCAATCATGTGGCGTGTAATAAGAGGTTTTATCCAATCCTGTGGCATGTAATAAGAGGTTTTATTCAATCATGTGGCATGTAATAAGAGGTTTTATTCAATCATGTGGCATGTATAAACAGTACAAACACACAACTTACTTCCTGTCTTCAGGATGTGTGCCTACTTGCTCTGTCCAGCTGTCAGTCAGAAGTCCTCCGGGCATGAACTTAGTCTTAATGTCCTGCACGGTTTGTTCCATAGGGACCAAGGAGTTGGAGATCTACACAGGGACAATATATAACTGTATATATAACTGTATATATAACTTTATATATAACTGTATATATAACTGTATATATAACTGTATATATAACCAGAAGGATTGTGGCAAGGCAGAAGAAACAAGGTCATGGACAAATGGGACAGGGGCAGGTGGGACAGGGGCAGGTGGGGCAGGTGGGACAGGGGCAGGTGGGACAGGGGCAGGTGGGACAGGGGCAGGTGGGACAGGGGCAGGTGGGACAGGGGCAGGTGGGACAGGGGCAGGTGGGACAGGGGCAGGTGGGACAGGGGCAGGTGGGACAGGGGCAGGTGGGACAGGGGCAGGTGGGACAGAAGGCAGACTTACTCTGACAATTTTCTTCCTCATGTCTGTGATCTCATTGTATTCAGATGACATCATGTTGGCCTGCATCAACACCTCACACCTGGTAGACAACAACAACATGGTCAAACAGATCGGATAATCTGGAGAAGAAATTGTGAAAAACCATGAAATGTACATTTATTAAAGGTGTCTGGTTACAGATCATAGTGTGAACTCACAGCTGCTCTGTCCTCTCCAGGATCTGGGTGCAGTAATTACACAGGTGGATCACCTCTGACTTCTTGTGAACTGTTTCACTGTAGTCCTCCTTCATTAACTCACTGAAACGGAGAAAGCCCATTAAAAGTTATCTGAACGAACTGATGTTTAAAAATATGGGGATTTATTCTTCATTTAAACACTAATGAAGGTAACTTATTAAAATATTTAAAAAATACTTCAAATAAACCCAGAACCGTAAACTAATCACCCTATTAAATACCAAAACCATTTGAATGTAACCTGAATAATATATCCATATATGGATACATTTCCCATTGGAGAGAATCAAAAACGTTTTGGTGATGTTCCATTGGTCTATACGGCTCATTAGTATAACGAGGTGATGTTCCATTGGTCTATACGGCTCATTAGTATAACGAGGTGATGTTCCATTGGTCTATACGGCTCATTAGTATAACGAGGTGATGTTCCATTGGTCTATACGGCTAATTAGTATAACGAGGTGATGTTCCATTGGTCTATACGGCTCATTAGTATAACGAGGTGATGTTCCATTGGTCTATACGGCTCATTAGTATAACGAGGTGATGTTCCATTGGTCTATACGGCTCATTAGTATAACGAGGTGATGTTCCATTGGTCTATACGGCTCATTAGTATAACGAGGTGATGTTCCATTGGTCTATACGGCTCATTAGTATAACGAGGTGATGTTCCATTGGTCTATACGGCTCATTAGTATAACGAGGTGATGTTCCATTGGTCTATACGGCTCATTAGTATAACGAGGTGATGTTCCATTGGTCTATACGGCTCATTAGTATAACGAGGTGATGTTCCATTGGTCTATACGGCTCATTAGTATAACTTGTACCTCATTAGTATAACTTACATTAATCCCCGCACTCCCTTCCTGACCAGCTCCTGACAGACCAGCAGGCACTCTGATGTTTTCCACAAGTGGCCCACGTCTCCTGCAAATGTCTGGACAGGAACACACATTTAACAGACATTTGTTTGATCCACTACAACATAACACTGGCTCCAAACCCCCCACCCGGTCCTGATGTAGAGAAGCATCCCCATAACATGATGCCCCCACCAGCATGATTCACAGTATGGCTAGTGCTGTCAGGATGACATGTTCTTTTAGAGTTCTATCAAACATGGCACTCATCATTGAGTCCAGAAAGCTCTATTTGGGCCTCATAAGACCATCATCTTATTTTCTGTTTTATATTTGTAATTAATTTGCACATTGCAAGTATGGACATTTCTGCGATCATCAGTGGCAAAACTCCTTATTAAAACCCTTTTGATTTCATGCTTTAACCACTTCTTGACAGGGCCCCAGACCTCAATTTCCACCTAAAATGACCCACCCTAATCTAAATGGATAATACTTTGGAACAGAACCAAGTATGAATATTTGGGCATTTAAAAGAAAACAGTTCGAATTTTGTGGAAAAGTTCAATTAATTAAGGGGTAATGTAACAGACAATATCTGGCATGAGCAAAAAAAAAAAAAAAACATGTTTTTTTTTAATGTTTCAGTTATTTTGAAAATTGATATCTCAGACTCTGAATGTCTGGTCTCAGCTTTATGCCAGGCTTTGTTTCAAGTCTCTATCTCAATTAACGACCGAGATACAGATATTTTACTGAGAGGTGTTTTTTTTCCCCTTCAGTCTAGTGTGGTATTGCATCAGCTCCCAGACAGTCAGTTTTCTATATAGACGAATGGGAGCAAAGCCCTATGGGAAATGAAGTCTTTACCTTCGATAAGGAAGTGTTTTAACCAGGGAGACTACAGTTTTGAGTGAAACAGATTGTGTTGCATGTTGTAAACGTCTAGTCTCGCCTGAATATGGATTATTATGGATTACTATGGGTCATAAACGATGCTAATAATATCCCTGGGAATATAGGAAATGAAAAACGATCAACTTTGGCTGATGTAAGTACAATATTATTGTATATTATCACTTTGGTTAAAAACTGTTTCTAACAATTATGACGTCATAAGTGCCATTTGCGGTCCTTTCAATTGCTAATAAAACGGTCTGTGTTTTAGCTATCTTAAAACGGAAAACATTGTTAGAAAGGGGAAATTCTAACCTTTATGCACAATATAAGCATGTAGTACATTATAAAACCACTTTGTGTAGAGGTTGTAATTGTAGTATAGGGTACTGAAAGTATCCCTAGTGGTTGTATAGGGTACTGCAATGATCCCGCAGACGGGAGTGCTGTCAAAACTGAACATAACGGTGTTCCAACATGAATATATCTTTAAACATAACTGATTATTACCTTGGCATAGCTGGCATCTAGGTCCAGGTCATAGCGAGGCTGGACTTTAGGAGGACTTGCTGTTGGGGGAGAGGGTTAAATAGACTGGGGTTAATCAAGAGGAGGCGGGGTTAAATAGACTGGGGTTAATCAAGAGGAGGCGGGGTTAAATAGACTGGGGTTAATCAAGAGGAGGCTGGGTTAAATAGACTGGCGTTAATCAAGAGGAGGCGGGGTTAAATAGACTGGGGTTAATCAAGAGGAGGCGGGGTTAAATAGACTGGGGTTAATCAAGAGGAGGCGGGGTTAAATAGACACATGATAATCAAGAGGAGGCGGGGTTAAATAAACACATGATAATCAAGAGGCGGGGTTAAATAGACACATGATAATCAAGAGGAGGCGGGGTTAAATAGACACATGTTAATCAGGGTAATCTGAGTGGGTAGAGTGAATTTAGAGTAGCCTAATCTGAGTGGGTAGAGTGAATTTAGAGTAGCCTAATCTGCATTAGTAGAGTCAGTAGAAAAATCTGACAAACTTAAGTTTGTTAATATGAAGAGATATGTTTTATATTATTAATGAATTTATTAGGGATTTGTTATTTGATATATATAAATGTCACTCTTAAATGTTCAGCATTTGTCTTAGTGAGAAATAATGAATCACATTTTCTAAAAACAAATTGTGAGAAAATCCTATCGTGACGTCATTATTGTGAATCGTATGATGACTTGATTGCATCGTTCCACGGCCAATCAATAAGAGAAATGACTCACGGTCTTCAAAAATGAGTCCCACAGTGGCAACAGACTCTCGGCTGAGCATCATGATGGGGTTGTCTCTGGAGGTCCGGGGGAAGGTCTGAGCCTGGCGGTTGGGCTCTAGAAGCAAGCGACGGCCCTCATACAGAAGCTCCTGGTTGTGGACGGGGATACTGCAGCGACGAGACAGAAGATCCTGGAACAGCGCCGCCCTGTGGAGTGGAGGTAAACAGCGCATCAGGAGTCACGTTGTGCCAATCACATAAAGGAGTCACGTTGTGCCAATCACATAAAGGAGTCACGTTGTGCCAATCACATAAAGGAGTCACGTTGTGCCAATCACATAAAGGAGTCACGTTGTAGATGTAATGTAATGTGGACAGGATGTGACTCACGTGTTGTAGCCATGGATGTAGATGTGGTGTAATGTGGCCTGCTGCAGACTGAAGACAAACACCACGGTTCTGTGAAGGATGTCACTGGTCTCTGCAAAGAACTGGTCAAAGCCCCAACACTTCTCCTGGTCGGCCTCCAAGATGTTCGCAAGGACGGGGGTAAGCAGGGTTTGAAGGCCTCTGAAGAGAGAATGAAACAGTCAGTGATCACAGGTGGTGGGGGGTTGGTTGTCAGACGGGGGCGGGGTTGTCAGACGGGGGGTTGGTTGTCAGACGGGGGTTGGTTGTCAGGCGGGGGGCGGGGTTGTCAGACGGGGGTTGGTTGTCAGACGGGGGCGGGGTTGTCAGACGGGGGCGGGGTTGTCAGACGGGGGGTTGGTTGTCAGGTGGGTGAGGGGGTTGGTTGTCAGGTGGGTGAGGGTTGGTTGTCAGGTGGGTGAGGGTTGGTTGTCAGGTGGGTGAGGGTTGGTTGTCAGGTGGGTGAGGGTTGGTTGTCAGGTGGGTGAGGGTTGGTTGTCAGGTGGGTGAGGGTTGGTTGTCAGGTGGGTGAGGGTTGGTTGTCAGGTGGGTGAGGGTTGGTTGTCAGGTGGGTGAGGGTTGGTTGTCAGGTGGGTGAGGGTTGGTTGTCAGGTGGGTGAGGGTTGGTTGTCAGGTGGGTGAGGGTTGGTTGTCAGGTGGGTGAGGGTTGGTTGTCAGGTGGGTGAGGGTTGGTTGTCAGGTGGGTGAGGGTTGGTTGTCTAGGACTAGAGTAACATACTTGGACAGGTTACAGGAGACTGGCATCTCTGTGCTCCATTCAATTTTCCCGTTCTCAAACTTTTGCTGTCCTGAGACGGTTCCTGACGGCTTTTCGGTGATGATCTTATACCTGCGGCGAAAGAAAGAACAGAACAACAACATCATATGGTGTCAATAACCTAGACAACACACAGCCTGCACCTCCAATCACCTAGACAACACACAGCCTGCACCTCCAATCACCTAGACAACACACAGCCTGCACTTCCAATCACCTAGACAACACAGCCTGCACCTCCAATCACCTAGACAACACAGCCTGCACCTCCAATCACCTAGACAACACAGCCTGCACCTCCAATCACCTAGACAACACAG
This sequence comes from Dallia pectoralis, assembly GCA_029465975.1. Lineage (NCBI taxonomy): Eukaryota > Metazoa > Chordata > Actinopteri > Esociformes > Umbridae > Dallia > Dallia pectoralis. The sequence goes on from CM055758.1 coordinate 528,560, forward strand.
CCTGCACCTCCAATCACCTAGACAACACAGCCTGCACCTCCAATCACCTAGACAACACAGCCTGCACCTCCAATCACCTAGACAACACAACCTGCATCTTCATCCTGCACGACTGGATTCTGGGATGGATTCCTGAGGCCCCCAATATGCCAGGGGACCAGCCTGGGTTCACTCATAGGTAAATGCCCTCTCCACCTCAATACCTACCTGTACACCTGTCCTAAATAATTAATTATAATGTATGATCTATTTCTAGATATACTGTTATCATAGGTTATTTATGATCTGTTATGCAATTAAAAGCATTTTACCAAGTAGTCCTTAAATATGACAACTGGTGCTTATCTGGTTAAATAATAAACTAGTATCAGTCTTCTTACATGACTTCTTTATTCCGACGGGGCCCTTCAAAAGGCCTAAAGGGGAGTGACCCAGTGGCAGCGTGGAAGAAGGTGACCCCAATGCTCCAGAGGTCAACAGTGGCGCCATACTTCTTCTGGTGGTCCTTCCTCAATACTGCACGTTCATACATGTCTGGGTGCTACACACAAACACACACACACACACACACAGTTAAAGATAAACAAAGTGTTTCTACTATGGCAATTGTGCGTATATCAATCTCAGTGGTAGAGTTCATGCTTTTTATGTATGATGTCCTGGGTACCATACAGTCTCACCAGATACTCCTCGGTACCATACAGTCTCACCAGATACTCCTCGGTACCATACAGTCTCACCAGATACTCCTCGGTACCATACAGTCTCACCAGATACTCCTCAGTACCACACAGTCTCACCAGATACTCCTCGGTACCACACAGTCTCACCAGATACTCCTGGGTACCATACAGTCTCACCAGATACTCCTCGGTGCCATATAGAGACACAAACTGCTCGTCGTCCTCCAGTTCTCTGGCAGCTCCAAAGTCTGTAAGCTTGTAGACAGAGCGGCCATCCTCACCAATGACTCGCATTATGTTGCCTGGTTTGATGTCACGATGCACAATGCCATACTCCCTCAGGTGGTTCATACCAGCCACTGTTAACAGGAGACAAGGTTATGAACATAGAACCAGCTACTGTCATCAGAGGACAAGGTTATGAACATAGAACCAGCTAGTGTCATCAGAGGACAAGGTTATGAACATAGAACCAGCTAGTGTCATCAGAGGACAAGGTTATGAACATAGAACCAGCTAGTGTCATCAGAGGACAAGGTTATGAACATAGAACCAGCTAGTGTCATCAGAGGACAAGGTTATGAACATAGAACCAGCTAGTGTCATCAGAGGACAAGGTTATGAACATAGAACCAGCTAGTGTCATCAGAGGACAAGGTTATGAACATAGAACCAGCTAGTGTCATCAGAGGACAAGGTTATGAACATAGAACCAGCTAGTGTCATCAGAGGACAAGGTTATGAACATAGAACCAGCTAGTGTCATCAGAGGACAAGGTTATGAACATAGAACCAGCTAGTGTCATCAGAGGACAAGGTTATGAACATAGAACCAGCTAGTGTCATCAGAGGACAAGGTTATGAACATAGAACCAGCTAGTGTCATCAGAGGACAAGGTTATGAACATAGAACCAGCTAGTGTCATCAGAGGACAAGGTTATGAACATAAAAACATAAAAACACAGATGTACTAAGCATTTAACTTGCAGGACAGAACTTTGGAGTCGGGTGACCATAGAGGCAGATGATTCTGTTTCATGGTCAACTCTTGGGGGAATTTTAATGTTGCAGTACTTTGGTCACGTTGTTCAGCAGACTTAGAGCTCCTAATTATAATGGTACTTCTACATTCATCTGTATTTTAGCTGGGCTATAGTCACAGCAGTCTACATCCCCCCACCGGCAGATAAAACGCATGGACCTATAACATGTGTTTTCAGAAATACCACCAGCACAATAAACATTCCAATTAGTTGTGATCAGGCTAAGGTGGGCCATCCCTGCATTCTTCTCCTTCCTACCCACAGACACAATTCAAAACAGGAAACACAGGTTTCTCAGTTCTGAGTGAGGAATCCACTCTCTGGCACTGATCTGAAACGACAGACTGGCAGATGTCCTTCGCTGGAACAGAGGAGTCATTGGCGAATACAGACTCTGTCCCGGAATATATCTACAAGTACATTAGTGAAGTTATCCCACAGGTAAATGCTAGGACTTCTATAACCAAAAGCCCAAGGTTAATGGTTAATGATACTGTCTGTGCTATGCTCAGATCATGGTCCTCTGCCTACAGTTCTGGAGACCCAGACATAACCTAAGGAGGGCCATCAGAGATACAACTGAGGGACTAAAGGGATAAGCTTGAGTCTAACTACCACAGCTCTGACCATGACGCATGTTGTGTGTACAATCTGGCCAATCAATGCCATGAAAATTAAAGAACTGGTCGTAGATTACAGGAAGTTCATAAGCTGTAACCACGCCCCAGTTCTCACTGACACAATCACAGTGGATGTGTGGCCAGCAAAATAATCTGACAACCCATCGCCACAACCCTGGATCCTCAGTGTCCACATCTCTGAAGACCCATCCTGGTCCCTGAACACCACATCTCTGAAGACCCATCCTGGTCCCTGAACACCACATCTCTGAAGACCCATCCTGGTCCCTGAACACCACATCTCTGAAGACCCATCCTGGTCCCTGAACACCACATCTCTGAAGACCCATCCTGGTCCCTGAACACCACATCTCTGAAGACCCATCCTGGTCCCTGAACACCACATCTCTGAAGACCCATCCTGGTCCCTGAACACCACATCTCTGAAGACCCATCCTGGTCCCTGAACACCACATCTCTGAAGACCCATCCTGGTCCCTGAACACCACATCTCTGAAGACCCATCCTGGTCCCTGAACACCACATCTCTGGAGTGTGCCGTGTCACAACACTGTATTTGTTCAGAGTAACAATGTAATTAGGTGCATTTGATGAATGAAATGTTTGACTACTGTTGACAGAGAGAGAGAGAGAGAAACTGAATGGCAGGTTGAGTCTCTCTTACCCACATCCTGAAGCACAATGAGGAACTCATCCTCAGGCAGACCGTAGGCATTAGAAGACTCCTCCAGTACTGTGTACAGACTGCCACAAGGACAGTACTCCATGACCAGAACCTTATGCCTGGTGTTAGACTGGGACAGAGGAATAACATGTCAGTACCACCTCATCCACAGAGATGACATACTGACCTCCTCACTCATCCACAGAGATGACATACTGACCTCCTCACTCATCCACAGAGATGACATACTGACCTCCTCACACATCCACAGAGATGACATACTGACCTCCTCACACATCCACAGAGATGACATACTGACCTCCTCACTCATCCACAGAGATGACATACTGACCTCTTCTTCCACAGCAAACAGCTTGACAATGTTCTTGTGGTTCAATTTCTTCAGAACCTCAAACTCTCTCATTTGAACATCAAGTGGTCGCAGGAAACTCAGGTTGTTAAACACCTTCACAGCATAAAGATCCCCCGTTTTCTGAAAAAAAAATACATACAAATGTTCTAGAAATACCTTACACAAACAGTTATAAAAGATTAAAATCCTCATTAAACAAAACATCTGACAACTCATGAAAGTGTCCCAAATGACTCTTATAAGGGAAATAGTTCAGACCAAAACTCAGTCAGTGTAGGGTCCTATAAAGGGATTATGGTGTCATTTAGTTAATCATGTGCCTCCCACACAGATCATACGCGTTCTGGGTCTCAGAACCAGCAGTCGTGTCCAGACCCATCTGATACTGAGCTCTTGTCCTGGAGCTGTGGGAAAGCCCCAAAGAGACCTAATTGGAGGGAGCAGCCAAGCAACATTCTAGCGAACCTCGACTCATATGACCCAGGCAGCTCTGTAATGGTAGGATGACCCAGGCTGCTCTGTAATGGTAGGATGACCCAGGCTGCTCTGTAATGGTAGGATGACCCAGGCTGCTCTGTAATGGTAGGATGACCCAGGCAGCTCTGTAATGGTAGGATGACCCAGGCTGCTCTGTGATGGTAGGATGACCCAGGCAGCTCTGTGATGGTAGGATGACCCAGGCAGCTCTGTAATATTGGGATGACCCAGGCAGCTCTGTAATGGTAGGATGACCCAGGCAGCTCTGTAATGGTAGGATGACCCAGGCTGCTCTGTAATGGCAGGATGACCCAGGCTGCTCTGTGATGGTAGGATGACCCAGGCTGCTCTGTGATGGTAGGATGACCCAGGCAGCTCTGTGATGGTAGGATGACCCAGGCAGCTCTGTGATGGTAGGATGACCCAGGCTGCTCTGTAATATTAGGATGACCCAGGCAGCTCTGTAATGGTAGGATGACCCAGGCTGCTCTGTAATGGTAGGATGACCCAGGCTGCTCTGTAATATTAGGATGACCCAGGCTGCTCTGTAATGGTAGGATGACCCAGGCAGCTCTGTAATGGTAGGATGACCCAGGCTGCTCTGTAACGGTAGGATGACCCAGGCTGCTCTGTAACGGTAGGATGACTCAGGCTGCTCTGTAACGGTAGGATGACCCAGGCTGCTCTGTAACGGTAGGATGACCCAGGCTGCTCTGTAATGGTAGGATGACCCAGGCAGCTCTGTAATGGTAGGATGACCCAGGCAGCTCTGTAATGGTAGGATGACCCAGGCTGCTCTGTAATATTAGGATGACCCAGGCTGCTCTGTAATGGTAGGATGACCCAGGCTGCTCTGTAATGGTAGGATGACCCAGGCAGCTCTGTAATGGTAGGATGACCCAGGCTGCTCTGTGATGGTAGGATGACCCAGGCTGCTCTGTGATGGTAGGATGACCCAGGCTGCTCTGTAATGGTAGGATGACCCAGGCAGCTCTGTAATATTAGGAAGACCCAGGCAGCTCTGTAATGGTAGGATGACCCAGGCAGCTCTGTAATATTAGGATGACCCAGGCAGCTCTGTGATGGTAGGATGACCCAGGCAGCTCTGTGATGGTAGGATGACCCAGGCAGCTCTGTGATGGTAGGATGACCCAGGCAGCTCTGTAATGGTAGGATGACCCAGGCAGCTCTGTAATGGTAGGATGACCCAGGCAGCTCTGTAATGGTAGGATGACCCAGGCTGCTCTGTAATGGTAGGATGACCCAGGCTGCTCTGTAATGGTAGGATGACCCAGGCTGCTCTGTAATATTAGGATGACCCAGGCTGCTCTGTAATGGTAGGATGACCCAGGCAGCTCTGTAACTGTAGGATGACCCAGGCTGCTCTGTAACGGTAGGATGACCCAGGCTGCTCTGTAACGGTAGGATGACCCAGGCTGCTCTGTAACCCAGGCTGGTAGGATGACCCACGCTGCTCTGTAACGGTAGGATGACCCACGCTGCTCTGTAACGGTAGGATGACCCACGCTGCTCTGTAACGGTAGGATGACCCACGCTGCTCTGTAACGGTAGGATGACCCAGGCTGCTCTGTAACGGTAGGATGACCCAGGCTGCTCTGTAACGGTAGGATGACCCAGGCTGCTCTGTAACGGTAGGATGACCCAGGCTGCTCTGTAACGGTAGGATGACCCAGGCTGCTCTGTAACGGTAGGATGACCCAGGCAGCTCTGTAATATTAGGATGACCCAGGCAGCTCTATAATATTAGGATGACCCAGGCAGCTCTATAATATTAGGATGACCCAGGCAGCTCTGTAATGGTAGGATGACCCAGGCAGCTCTATAATATTAGGATGACCCAGGCAGCTCTGTAATATTAGGATGACCCAGGCAGCTCTGTAATGGTAGGATGACCCAGGCAGCTCTGTAATGTTAGGATGACCCAGGCAGCTCTGTAATGGTAGGATGACCCAGGCAGCTCTGTAATATTAGGATGACCCAGGCAGCTCTGTAATATTAGGATGACCCAGGCTGCTCTGTAACGGTAGAATGACCCAGGCAGCTCTGTAACGGTAGGATGACCCAGGCTGCTCTGTAACGGTAGGATGACCCAGGCTGCTCTGTAACGGTAGGATGACCCAGGCTGCTCTGTAACGGTAGGATGACCCAGGCTGCTCTGTAACGGTAGGATGACCCAGGCTGCTCTGTAACGGTAGGATGACCGAGGCTGCTCTGTAACGGTAGGATGACCGAGGCTGCTCTGTAACGGTAGGATGACCCAGGCTGCTCTGTAACGGTAGGATGACCCAGGCTGCTCTGTAACGGTAGGATGACCCAGGCTGCTCTGTAACGGTAGGATGACCCAGGCTGCTCTGTAACGGTAGGATGACCCAGGCTGCTCTGTAACGGTAGGATGACCCAGGCAGCTCTGTAACGGTAGGATGACCCAGGCAGCTCTGTAACGGTAGGATGACCCAGGCAGCTCTGTAATGGTAGGATGACCCAGGCAGCTCTGTAATGGTAGGATGACCCAGGCAGCTCTGTAATGGTAGGATGACCCAGGCAGCTCTGTAATGGTAGGATGACCCAGGCAGCTCTGTAATGGTAGGATGACCCAGGCAGCTCTGTAATGGTAGGATGACCCAGGCTGCTCTGTAATGGTAGGCTGACCCAGGCAGCTCTGTAATGGTAGGATGACCCAGGCAGCTCTGTAATATTAGGATGACCCAGGCAGCTCTGTAATATTAGGATGACCCAGGCAGCTCTGTAATATTAGGATGACCCAGGCAGCTCTGTAATATTAGGATGACCCAGGCAGCTCTGTAACGGTAGGATGACCCAGGCAGCTCTGTAACGGTAGGATGACCCAGGCTGCTCTGTAACGGTAGGATGACCCAGGCTGCTCTGTAACGGTAGGATGACCCAGGCTGCTCTGTAACGGTAGGATGACCCAGGCAGCTCTGTACCGGTAGGATGACCCAGGCAGCTCTGTAATGGTAGGATGACCCAGGCAGCTCTGTAATGGTAGGATGACCCAGGCAGCTCTGTAATGGTAGGATGACCCAGGCAGCTCTGTAATGGTAGGATGACCCAGGCAGCTCTGTAATGGTAGGATGACCCAGGCAGCTCTGTAATGGTAGGATGACCCAGGCTGCTCTGTAATGGTAGGCTGACCCAGGCAGCTCTGTAATGGTAGGATGACCCAGGCAGCTCTGTAATATTAGGATGACCCAGGCAGCTCTGTAATATTAGGATGACCCAGGCAGCTCTGTAATATTAGGATGACCCAGGCAGCTCTGTAATATTAGGATGACCCAGGCAGCTCTGTAATATTAGGATGACCCAGGCAGCTCTGTAACGGTAGGATGACCCAGGCAGCTCTGTAACGGTAGGATGACCCAGGCTGCTCTGTTTCATACATTATCACAGCCTATCATTATTAGAACTGTAGCTGCTCCACATTAAACAGGTGAATGGATCAGTGTTTGTCAGCAAGGTACCTTGTGTCTCCCACGGTAAACATTAGCTGTTGCCCCCTGGCCCAGCAGGTCAGATATGAGCCACAGGTAGTTGGCTGTGCTTTGCATGATGGAGACTTCAGGTTCACCTGCAGGGAAGAACAATCATTACATTGAGACAGAGAAATTAGGAGTGTGATATATTAAGGGTTGGCATATTGGCCGTGGTTCAGGGTTATCGAGACGTGTGGGAGCATTAACAAGCCACACCAAGGTGGTACACGAAACCCAACCACAGCCACCACCACTGGTTCAACCACCACTGGTTCAGAGCGTACACTCAAGTCACTACTAGGTTTTAGCAACACTGGCAAACCCCTAAAATTGCAACAGTACCTGGTTATGAATGGTTGTGCTGCCATATTGTCTCAAACTATTTTTTTTAACAGCTGGCAATCACAACTTTAGAATAACTTAATGAACGATAATGATCTAAACACCCAGAGGAACCCTGGTCAATTTGGCAGAAGTTCCTGGTTACCAAGGAACCTTCTCCTTTCATCTTATAGATTCGATTTTTTCGAGATTAAAGCTCGATAAATATAAACACGTTGTCATAACATGGGATGGTCTAAGGCTTCATAATATATATTTATATATGTTTGATTTATCAAATGCAGATTGTGTACAGGCAATATTTAACAAATATGAAAAAAATCCTATAACTAGAGACATACAGAAGACATTACTCAAAGCAGCCCAGAGACAACTAACTGATTAAAGAAGTTAGCCAACACAGAATACTTATCGCAATAAATAAGAGGTGCTTGTCTTATTGTCTAAGAGACATTTCTGCGTGGCTATGCTAAACACACAGCAACGTCACCACACAATGCTGGGAAATTCCACTCGCGTTACAAATTATGAGCAAATGTTGAACTTGTTTAAAACTACCTATCAATGAACATGTCCTATTAACGTATATGTACGAGTCAATCTAATGTTTTACAGTATTAGTGCAAGCTATCATTTGCCTATTATATTAATATTGTATAAGAACCTGGACACCTAGAGTTAGGGTTCTTACTTCACAATTGCTTTACTAGAAGTATATATCAGGACTATAGAGACTACACTACACACTATACACTACACACTACACTACACGCTATACATACTACACTACACACTATAGATACATACTACACTACACACTATAGACTACACTACACGCTATACATACTACACTACACACTATACGCTACACTACACTACACACTATAGACTACACTACACGCTATACATACTACACTACACACTATACGCTACACTACACTACACTATACACTACACTACACACTATACTACATACACTACACACTATAGACTACACTACACGCTATACATACTACACTACACACTATAGACTACACTACACACTATACACTACACTACTACACACTACACTACACACTATAGACTACACTACACGCTATACATACTACACTACACACTATAGACTACACTACACTACATATACACTACACACTACACTACTACACATACACTACACTACACACTATAGACTACTACTACACTACACACTACACTACACACTACACTACACTATACTACACTACACACTATAGACTACACTACACTACACTACACATACTACACACACACTATACACTACACTACACTACACACTCTACACTACACACTACACACTACACTACACACTCTACACTACACTACACACTACACACACACACACTACACTACACACTATAGACTACACTACACTACACTATACACTACACTACACACTATAGATGACACTACTACACTACACTACACACTATACGCTACATACTACACTACACACTATAGACTACACTACACGCTATACATACTACACTACACACTATAGACTACACTACACTACACTATACATACTACACTACACACTATACACTACACTACACACTACACACACACATACTACACTACACACTATACACTACACTACACTACACACTATACATACTACACTACACACTATACACTACACTACACTACACACTATACTACACACACTACACACATACACTACACTACATACTACACTACACACTATAGACTATACACTACTACACTACACACTATACTAGACACTACACTACACTACACACACTACACTACACACACATATACACTACACTACACACTACACTACACTACACTACACTACTACACTACACTACACACTATAGATACACTACACTACACACTATACACTACACACTATACATACTACACTACACACTATAGACTACACTACACTACACACTATACATACTACACTACACACTATAGACTACACTACACTACACTATACATACTACACTACACACTATAGACTACACTACACTACACTACTACACTACACACTATACACTACTACACTACACTATACTACACTACACACTATAGACTACACTACACTACACTATACATACTACACTACACACTATACACTACACTACACTACACTACACTACACTATACACACACTACACACATACTACACTACACACTATAGACTACACTACACTACAGCTATACATACTACACTACACACTATAGACTACACTACACTACATACACTACACACTAGACACACTACATACACTACACACACTACACTACACTACACTATACATACTACACTACACACTATAGACTACACTACACTACACGCTATACATACTACACTACACACTATAGACTACACTACACTACACGCTATACATACTACACTACACACTATAGACTACACTACACTACACGCTATACATACTACACTACACACTATAGACTACACTACACTACACGCTATACATACTACACTACACACTATAGACTACACTACACTACACGCTATACATACTACACTACACACTATAGACTACACTACACTACACGCTATACATACTACACTACACACTATAGACTACACTACACTACACGCTATACATACTACACTACACACTATAGACTACACTACACTCGAGTGTACTACCAGTAGTATACACAAACGACTACGCATCAATCAAATAGTACATATCTTAAACTACTACTGTAGATATTTAACGAATAAATCATTAGCTTGTAACTGCGACAATTAACCGGTATGGAAACCACCAATGTAGAGAATATGCGTAGTAAACTAGCCAATGTAACGTGTATAATATAGACTATATTCAGTAACAATAATGTAACGTGTATAATATAGACTATATTCAGTAACAATAATGTAACGTGTATAATATAGACTATATTCAGTAACAATAATGTAACGTGTATAATATAGACTATATTCAGTAACAATAATGTAACGTGTATAATATAGACTATATTCAGTAACAATAATGTAACGTGTATAATATAGACTATATTCAGTAACAATAATGTAACGTGTATAATATAGACTATATTAATAATGTAACGTCTATAATATAGACTACATTAATATTGTAACGTGTATAACTCTGAACTACCATATATTAGCTAGTAGCGAAACAAAACACTACGACGTAGACCGTCAAACAGGAAGCTAGACAAAATGACACGTGAAGTAAATATATGTTCGTACTTTTAGATAGAATGTACCACTGTATTATAGATTTCAGCACCATAAATCACAAATAATCACAAATCTTGATATCTAGCTAGTTTGTTTATTTCCTTACCACCAGAAAGCCAGAATCCACTTCCCTTCTTGGTCACGTGATGCGATTGAGTCAATCAGAAACCATATTAAAATAATCCCCCAACTACCGTAATGTCTACAATAGACCGGACACACACCCGTTACCGTAATGTCTTCAATAGACCGGCCACACACCCGTTACCGTAATGTCTACAATAGACCGGCCACACTAGGTTGTGTTTCAGGGGTGTGCATTTATGGTCTTTATAGGAAAATATCCAAGCAAAATGAAATGATGCAAAAGTCCTAGGTACTTTCCAAGCAGAAAGGGGTAGCACAATATCTTTTAAGGACTTTGAACTTCCGTACAACCTAAGGAGTACATTCAGTTGCACGTTCGATTGTCGGATTTGGATCGTATGAAGGCAGAAAGCAGAATACACGCTTTGGTTTTATCAACAACTAAACATTTTACTAAATAATGCCCACAAGGATGCAATCTGCAGTTGTCTGACAGATTGGCAGTTTAGGGACAGTCAAAAATAGAATGCATACGAGCAATATATTTTTATTTTTGTCAAACTATGTCCATCCACTTATCAGGCGTTTCCAGCAACAGTAGTCATTTACTACAGTAACTATATTCCTGAAATTGCTAAATTCTTATTGTTGCTCTATTGTTCTACAGCTTTTCACTATCTACATAGGCGTCCAGAGTCCCATTATCCACAACACAACCCGTGACTTCTGCGTTCCAATAGCACCTTGTGTTTGCTAATTCAAGTTGTACTAACCCACTTTACAGAACAAACTGTCTCGAACCAGAACAGTACCAGCAAAGCATTAGGCCCAATCCGAATACTCCCCCTTACCCCTTTATTTACCCCTTCCCCTTGGCCCTCGAAACCGAGTGGTAAGGGCTACGTTCCCCTACGAATTAGTCTCAACTGCAACAGTGAAGAGGCTACTCCGGGATGAGTCACTTATGACTGTCCCTTACCTTCAACTACTAATATTCGTTCATTAGAAGTCAAATCGATTTCTGAAAACGCATCAAAAAGAGAATATAAAGGACTTATCCTGATCTCTACTTTAATCTAATATTAGATATATCGCTGTTGTCTTTTATTTTTATTTTGTAATTCATAATTGGTGTAAAGTTCTATTTCCACAACCAAAACACTTACAGATCCAAGTTATTTGTAGGCACACTGATGGGAATATCTGATTGGTCTTTCTGAACTGGCTGCCGAAGTGCAGGTGTCACGAGTGGAAATGACGACGAAGTGTACATCTTTTATTTTTTCTGTTGTTGGCATTACGGTAACGGTTACAGAGTGCATTCCGGTAACGGTTACAGAGTGCATTCCGGTAACGGTTACAGAGTGCATTACGGTAACGGTTACAGAGTGCATTACGGTAACGGTTACAGAGTGCATTACGGTAACGGTTACAGAGTGCATTACGGTAACGGTTACAGAGTGCATTACGGTAACGGTTACAGAGTGCATTACGGTAACGGTTACAGAGTGCATTACGGTAACGGTTACAGAGTGCATTACGGTAACGGTTACAGAGTGCATTACGGTAACGGTTACAGAGTGCATTACGGTAACGGTTACAGAGTGCATTACCGACACATTAAACGGTTAGGTTGAGGGTTACAGAGGGATGTATCACGGAAACAGAAACTTATGGAAACACTCAACAGCCCATCATCGATGACGTCTATCATGGCCAGTTTTTAATTTGAATGAGTCACCACTGACCGATTCAGTTTTACTTTCCTCTTTAATGAAATTCATATGGAGCTATGAACCCGTAGGCTAAACACTGGTAGTCTTTACCAACTGGTTAAACCATACTAATAATTCACTAACCGGTAAGCTACACACTCGTAGTCAGGGCTCTCAAGTTTTGAAGACAGTCAAGAGTGACATATCGCTCCCCGCCCGCCGCCCTCGAGGGAATGGGTGTGTTTAATAAATTATATTATTATTAGTGTTTTTGTTGTTATTAATAATTGCTCAGACTTGCAGAAGAAAATATTTGGCACATGGCACTGACAGTTCACCCAAATACAAAGTATTTATTCAATTTCTGTGTGTGTGTGCGTGCGCGTGCAAGATTATGACTGGTGTTGTTTATTGTAGATGTTTGTTGCCTTTTTGGACTCCTTTATCATGTGTGGTGTTGGCTCCCATTTGAAGCAGTTCGGCTCAAGCCCAGCCATTTTCATGATGTCCCATCCATAGATAAGCTGTTTCGAGTTGAGGTTTTGTTCAAACCGACCATGGAAAATACCCTCTCAGCATCAGCATTTGTATGTGGAAGAACTAAAACCAAGGCTGCAATCTTTAATAGCCTCCCAAATTGGTTCAAGCCAGTCACCTTTAAAAAAAGGAACCAGGGGCCTCTATTAATCAATTTTTTTACCTTTCATCATAATTAATATTGAGCAAGTCATGTTGTGAGCAAAATATTTCTTACCTTGTTCTTTGTTGAGGACATTCTTCCACAGTACTCCTCAAAGTCAAAGAGTGTTGGGTCCTGAGGCATGGCAATGTCCATGAGTTGGTACTCCATAAACTCCTCACTTACTTGGTCTTGTTCCTTAGGGTCGTGAAAAGGAAGGAGTTCCTGAAATCTTAAAAAGACCACATGTGTACAAGACTGATTAGAATACAGTGACAGACATATTTGTTTTGTGATCATGATCATTAAACTTAAAAATATATAATCGGAATGTGAAAACCCTTGCCTGTATACAAAGTATAGGGCATCTTCAACCCCACACTCAGCTCTCAGCTGCACATCAACAAATTGTGCATGCTTCAGGAGAGAATCTTTCAATGGGAGTTTCTCCATGGCATACTCCACAGCTCCGACCAAGAAGGCCAGTGCTACTTGCTGGAATTGTTGAGCCTTCTGTGGTGTGACCTCTCCAGCCTCAAGGAGCCTGTTGAGCGTAGCTCTGGTGGTGAAACCCACATTGAATTTTTCTCCTGACAGTGTGACAGAAGACATATAGAAAGTTAGTCAAATACAGGCATCTTATAGTATTTCTCTGGGTTATACCAGTTTCATGTTTCAAGTTTATTGTCATATAATCATATTAAATAATATTTATCAGTCATGGTAATTTGTTGTGCTCAAAGTAATCTCAACTTTATAGATTTTTTTAAATAAAAAGTACATAAATAGTCGAGGTAAAATAAAAAAAGATTAATTTTAGGTGAAGGATTAATTCTAAAAAGTGACAAGTGTGGCATTTGAGAGTGAGATGGTTGAGTAGAGTTCAGCATCCAGGATAGAAGCTGTCTCTGAATCTACTAGTGCTGTTTCTGATGCTCTTATGTTCTACCGGATGACATATAGGGGTGAATATATTGTGACTGATATAGTTTTTACAATGTATTGTATCTATTTTCCTTCATCAGCAAGACAACTCAATCCATATAAAAGGTGTATTTGTAGTAACATTAAAAAGGGAGATCATGACTTACCGTACTCACGTGCTCAAAGTGATGCTCGGTGCTCCAGTGGTTTTTCCTCTGGGTTGGTGAACAAAACTTTCGGAAGATTGCACCAGAATCACGTGAACAATTCCCGGAGATGCTTCTTTTTCATTCGTTGTTGCGTTAAAACTTACCTAGATACAATTGTGCTATTTTCTGATTGGCTATTGTGTAGCCTGTTTCTTTTATTTTGATTGGCTGTGTCAGGCTAGACCATTGACTGTAGGGCTAGACTGAAGAACTCCAGGGGAGACGCGCTTGATTAGTGCCGGTTCCATAATGAGAGCTGCGCGGCCAGACAAATGTTGGGCGCTGCGACAAATTAAATATATTATAGATATTTTTTTCCGCGTGAGAAATACAATGTGTGGCGGGAGTGCGTGACAAAACACTGAAATGAGTGACTGTCACGCTCATTGCGTGACACTTGAGAGCCCTGCGTAGTCTTTACCAACCCGCAGGCAATATACTGCTAGTTTAAAAAAAGATCTTCTGAAGCGTGAAACAGTTTAAACCACACCGCTCACAATCAACATGACGCCCTTTATTTATCTTACTGTGTAGTTTTTCAGATTCCGCCTGAACCCGCTAAAGCTCATACAGACAAACGGTACTTTCCTGGGGCTAGTCCCCACTGACGCAGCAGGTAGGGTGAGCCAAAGGACTGATGTTAAATCAAAGCTGTTGTGGCAGAACGAGGTCTTGAACAGAGTTGTGTGTACACAAGTCAGATCTGATTCTATTCACTTGGTATTATTAGATGTGAACCTGAGTTTACTAGAAGATCAGTCCAATACCTGTGAAGTGGAATCCATTAAGATCACTGATAAATCCTCTGGGATTTGGGTGAGGTTCAGAACCAGTCTGGAGAAATACCATAATATGACAGAACAGGACTGTACAAATGCTTAATTAACTGTTAACGTGACAGAGGATGGAAAACGACAGATGGGAGAGACTGGAGCGAGAGAGAAAGGGAGAAAATGAGTTAATAGGAGGGGCTAAATCTCAAGGGACAATGACAAGTAGAATATTCTAAATAAAAGTTCACTCATTTTATTACAAAAATCAACAATTTATTTGTTACAACAGCTTACAGTATTGAATGGGCTGTACATGTCCATTACATACCAGTTTACATGGAAAGCAGATCAATGTACAAAAAGTGGAGTTTAGTGAAAATTATAATTAGTATTAGAACTAACCAAATGTTGGTTGCACTGAATACATCCTTGCAAAGCACCATGGGATCAGAATGGATGAAGGATAAATTCTACAAAAAATACTCTAAAAACAGGTAGACAAAAGTGCTTCTTATGATTTATGTACCAGTTGGCTCTGTTCCACTTAACACCCTATCCCCTAGACAGAGTGAACTAGGGCACCACCCTATCCCCTAGACAGAGTGAACTAGGGCACCACCCTATCCCCTAGACAGAGTGAACTAGGGCACCACCCTATCCCCTAGACAGAGTGAACTAGGGCACCACCCTATCCCCTAGACAGAGTGAACTAGGGCACCACCTTATCCCCTAGACAGTGTGAAGGGAATAAGGCACCACCTTATCCCCTAGGCAGAGTTAACTAGGGCACCACCCTATCCCCTAGACAGAGTGAACTAGGGCACCACCCTATCCCCTAGACAGTGTGAAGGGAATAAGGCACCACCCTATCCCCTAGACAGTGTGAATTAGGGCACCACCCTATCCCCTAGACAGAGTGAACTAGGGCACCACCCTATCCCCTAGACAGTGTGAAGGGAATAAGGCACCACCCTATCCCCTAGACAGTGTGAAATAGGGCACTATTTAGGAGGCATATTTTAGTGATTAGAACAAAATAACATCCGGTTGTCAGTCAACTTGCACAAACCTTAAACAAAATACCTCTCATCAGGCGTCACATGGAACCACTAGAGAACCTTCCATCACCAGGGCTCACATGGAACCACAACAGAACCTTCCATCACCAGGGCTCACATGGAACCACAACAGAACCTTCCATCACCAGGGCTCACATGGAACCACAACAGAACCTTCCATCACCAGGCCTCACATGGAACCACTAGAGAACCTTCCATCACCAGGGCTCACATGGAACCACAACAGAACCTTCCATCACCAGGCCTCACATGGAACCACTAGAGAACCTTCCATCACCAGGCTTCACATAGAACCACTAGAGAACCTTCCATCACCAGGGCTCACATGGAACCACTAGAGAACCTTCTATCACCAGGCTTCACATAGAACCACTAGAGAACCTTCCATCACCAGGGCTCACATAGAACCACTAGAGAACCTTCCATCACCAGGCTTCACATGGAAGCAACTATCACAAGAACTGTAAAGTGCAGCTAGAGAATGAGAACTTTTCCCAACGAGACTGACAGAGACAGACAAAACCGGGACAGAGACAGACAAAACCGGGACAGAGACAGACAAAACCGGGGCAGAGACAGACAAAACCGGGACAGAGACAGACAAAACCGGGACAGAGACAGACAAAACCGGGACAGAGACAGACAAAACCGGGGCAGAGACAGACAAAACCGGGGCAGAGACAGACAAAACCGGGGCAGAGACAGACAAAACCGGGGCAGAGACAGACAAAACCGGGGCAGAGACAGACAAAACCGGGGCAGAGACAGACAAAACCGGGGCAGAGACAGACAAAACCGGGGCAGAGACAGACAAAACCGGGGCAGAGACAGACAAAACCGGGGCAGAGACAGACAAAACCGGGGCAGAGACAGACAAAACCGGGGCAGAGACAGACAAAACCGGGACAGAGACAGACAAAACCGGGACAGAGACAGACAAAACCGGGACAGACAAAACAGACACAAAACTGGGACTGAGACCGCTGTCCTACTGAGACTGAACCAGGACATAAAGCTGGACTGAGTATATGAATATTAGCTTGCTTATTGGATAGAAGACATAGTGGAATAGAATGGGTTATCACTATATTATCCTCCACGCCATGCTGGTGTGCCAGAGATCTGATGGGACAAGAGGGCAAAACAAGGTCAACAGATGCATGATAGCTATTACAGAAACCTGGGGGTCGGGGATGACATACAGGATGGACAGCCAATGAGACGAGTGGGACAAGAGCTTGTCCCTCCTCCCCGCATAAACAAACCAAGGCAGCATTCAATCACATTAGTTGAAAGGTAAACTGCTTCAGATTGATTTGGATCAGTCACGTGATATGATTGACCAATACAAACACAGGCTGATGACAAGCGACACGCACTTATACTGTAGCAGGGAAGATGAGGACTCAGCCATGTTCTGTTTTGACAGATTAAGATTGTCGCAATACATTTGGACTGACTGATATGTTGTAGAAAAATAGATTGAGCCATATACTAAAAGATGGAATGAACGAAAGTACTGCAAGAATTTAATTGTTACATTTACAATGATTCTCTTCTTTATAGCTTATAAATACGTATCAACACAATATGTGGTACAAAAATATTAAACATTGTGGCACTACTTCCCCCTCTTTTTTTAAGAAAAGAAAATGATTTTAAATTGTAAAAACTGGTCAGGCACAATAACTTGTCCTTTGTGGAGATTTCCCAAAGAGCTGAGGGAAGAGTGAGGGAAAAAGACAGAGATCAAAGTTGGCTACAGCGTTGATTGAGAGAGGAGAGATTGCAACTCCCTCAAAAAGTATCAAGATACACAGTTGCAGTCTGGCATTAACAGGAAAAAACAAACACTAAAAAGAAAACACATAAGTAACAGGACATAGATTTTGGTTGAATATTGTGCTTAATGTGATTTCAACAGATGGAACGAGACATGTCGTCTTGATTGGTTTCCAGTCACATGATAGAGTGACCTTATGTTGACCGTGACCAGTTGGCCACACCTCTTCCTGGACCAATCCATAAGCCAGGTTAGGGATATTGTTGTAGAGATCCGTGCTTAATTAGTCCGATCAGTCGGGCTTCAAATCTGAATGAGTAGTGATGAGGTCAGGGTGAGGTCAGAGGTCATTGTTATTGCTTCCAATCTAGTGACGTTGATAAAGGAGGTCTCTATGTAATCCAGAGTTTCAGTAGAACCTCTCAAAATTAACTAGGTTGAAAAAGATGAAATGACTCCGTACCGGCTTCTGGTTTATTCCTGGACATGGTTCTGTGGGCCCGTCCAGTCTATACTGATCCAGCCCACTAGTTACCATGGGAACCAGAGGTGCATTCATTTCACAAAAAAACAACTGCTAAACATTTGGTCTGACCGCGGTTTTATTGGACACATTAATGTAGGTCCTTTTTGGTTTCACCAAACAGAATCCAAACAGGCACTGATCTGAATTTGTTTGACTAAATGAACACACCTCTGGCTATTAGAATCACTGATCCACAAAATGGCTGCCTGGTGTGCACAGCAGCACGTTGCAGTACCTATCCGTCACATACAGGGGGCGCCATCCTCCATCCTACTGCTCCCTGGCAGTTATTGTGTTGTAATCAGATAGTTCTCTCTATTCATGGCTCAATGTTCATCCAACCTTGTAAAACGAAAATCTCGTTTTCCATCCTGGATTTAAGGCAACTTATCATGTTTGTGGTGATTTTAATAAAACTTTTTTCTTAAAAAAAATGTACAATTTTTTTATACAAACCTCTATGGCGTCCCCAGTAAACGCTGTATAGAAAATATATAAATATGCTTTTTTTCCTTAATGTACAAATGTTCTGGGGCTCGTCATTCCACCAGACGAGTCCTCTGTGTTTCTCTGCTCAGATTTCTCTGTGGTTTGTTCTGTACATCAACAGACTCCAGACCTGCTTACAGAATTGTAATATCAACATTGTTATGTACAGAACAGGGTCTGAGGAGTCTGGTGAGGTGCATTGTGGGTGTTTCAGGAGGAGTCTGTACAGGGTGAAGGGGGTGGGGGGTAGAGGTGATGAGCGTATGAGCGCTCTGTATAAGGGGAAGGGGGGCAGCTCTCACAGTTCTCCTCTGCTGACAGGTACTGGCTGCGGGGGGTGGGGGGTGGGGGAAGGGCTCCGAGTCGTAGTTCAGGTCGCTGGTGTAACCCTTGGCAACAGCGGAGCTAGAGGTGGGCGGGGCACGTCGTCCAGGGGTATAGTCGCTGTCACAGACGTCTGTAGAGCAGGGGGTTGTGGGCGGGGCAAAGTGACGGTATGAATACGGCCGATAGCTAAAATGGAGAAGAGAAATGTTACCCAGGGTTTAAATAACGTGTGTTACCTGTAGGATCTGTGTGTGTTACCTGTAGGATCTGTGTGTGTGTTACCTGTAGGATCTGTGTGTGTGTGTGTTACCTGTAGGATCTGTGTGTGTTACCTGTAGGATCTGTGTGTGTGTTACCTGTAGGATCTGTGTGTGTGTGTGTTACCTGTAGGATCTGTGTGTGTGTTACTTGTAGGATCTGTGTGTGTGTGTGTTACCTGTAGGATCTGTGTGTGTGTTACCTGTAGGATCTGTGTGTGTGTTACCTGTAGGATCTGTGTGTGTGTGTGTGTGTGTGTGTGTTACCTGTATGATCTGTGTGTGTGTGTGTGTTACCTGTAGGACCTGTGTGTGTGTGTGTTACCTGTAGGACCTGTGTGTGTGTTACCTGTAGGATCTGTGTGTGTGTTACCTGTAGGATCTGTGTGTGTGTTACCTGTAGGATCTGTGTGTGTGTGTGTGTTACCTGTAGGATCTGTGTGTGTGTGTGTGTGTTACCTGTAGGATCTGTGTGTGTGTGTGTGTTACCTGTAGGATCTGTGTGTGTGTGTTACCTGTAGGATCTGTGTGTGTGTGTGTTACCTGTAGGATCTGTGTGTGTGTGTGTTACCTGTAGGATCTGTGTGTGTGTGTGTGTTACCTGTAGGATCTGTGTGTGTGTGTGTGTGTGTTACCTGTATGATCTGTGTGTGTGTGTGTTACCTGTAGGACCTGTGTGTGTGTGTGTTACCTGTAGGATCTGTGTGTGTGTGTGTTACCTGTAGGATCTGTGTGTGTGTTACCTGTAGGACCTGTGTGTGTGTTACCTGTAGGATCTGTGTGTGTGTGTTACCTGTAGGATCTGTGTGTGTGTTACCTGTAGGATCTGTGTGTGGTGTGTGTGTGTGTTACCTGTAGGATCTGTGTGTGTGTGTGTTTGTTACCTGTAGGATCTGTGTGTGTGTGTGTGTGTGTTACCTGTAGGATCTGTGTGTGTGTTACCTGTAGGACCTGTGTGTGTGTGTGTGTTACCTGTAGGACCTGTGTGTGGATGGGCTGTTTGAGGAGTAACCAAACTCCATGGTGTATTGAGATCGGACCGTAGCCGGAGACGGAGGAGGATTGAGGATCTAGAGGAAATAAGAGAATGTTTAGACGAACCCTTTATTAAACCATCTATACATTCGATTCCTCCGTGTGAATCAAACAGACATTCGATTCCTCCGTGTGAATCAAACAGACATTCGATTCCTCCGTGTGAATCAAACAGACATTCGATTCCTCCGTGTGAATCAGACATTCGATTCCACCAGGTGAATCAAACAGAATCCTCCAGAATAATTACATTTTTTGAGGAGTGTATGCATGGTGTGTTTATTTAAGGTGTGTGTGTGTGTGTGTGTGGTGTGGGTGGTGTGTGTGTGTGTGTGGTGTGTGTGTGGGTGGTGTTGTGTGTGGGTGGTGTGTGTGTGTGGGTGGTGTGTGTGTGTGTGTGGTGTGTGTGTGGGTGGTGTGTGTGTGGGTGGTGTGTGTGTGTGGGTGGTGTGTGTGTGTGGGTGGTGTGTGTGTGTGTGGGTGGTGTGTGTGTGGGTGGTGTGTGTGTGTGGGTGGTGGTGTGTGGGTGGTGTGTGGTGTGTGGGTGGTGTGGGTGTGTGTGTGTGTGTGTGGGTGGTGTGTGTGTGTGGGTGGTGTGTGTGTGTGGGTGGTGTGTGTGTGTGGGTGGTGTGTGTGTGTGGGTGGTGTGTGTGTGTGGGTGGTGTGTGTGTGTGGGTGGTGTGTGTGTGTGGGTGGTGTGTGTGTGTGTGTGGGTGTGTGTGTGTGTGTGTGGGTGGTGTGTGTGTGTGGGTGGTGTGTGTGTGTGGGTGGTGTGTGTGTGTGGGTGGTGTGTGTGTGTGGGTGGTGTGTGTGTGTGGGTGGTGTGTGTGTGGGTGGGTGGTGTGTGTGTGGGTGGTGTGTGTGTGTGGGTGGTGTGTGTGTGTGGGTGGTGTGTGTGTGTGGTGTGTGTGTGTGTGTGTGTGTGTGTGTGTGTGTGTGTGGTGTGTGTGTGTGTGGTGTGTGTGTGTGTGGTGTGTGTGTGTGTGCTGTGTGTGTGTGTGGTGTGTGTGGGGGTGTGTGTGTGGGGGTGGTGTGTGTGGGGGTGGTGTGTGTGGGGGTGGTGTGTGTGGGGGTGGTGTGTGTGGGGTGGTGTGTGTGTGTGGTGTGTGGTGTGTGTGTGTGTGGTGTGTGTGGGGGTGGTGTGTGTGTGTGGGTGGTGTGTGTGTGGGTGTGTGTGTGGGGGTGGTGTGTGTGTGTGGGTGGTGTGTGTGTGTGGGTGGTGTGTGTGTGTGGGGGTGTGTGTGTGTGTGGGGGTGGTGTGTGTGGGGGTGGTGTGTGTGGGGGTGGTGTGTGGTGTGTGTGGGGGTGGGTGTGTGGGGGTGGTGTGTGTGTGTGTGTGTGGTGTGTGTGTGTGGGTGGTGTGTGTGTGTGGGTGGTGTGTGTGTGTGGGTGGTGTGTGTGTGTGGGTGGTGTGTGTGTGTGGGTGGTGTGTGTGTGGGGGTGGTGTGTGTGGGGGTGGTGTGTGTCATACCGGGGGAAAGTAAGTGCCCTTAGTGGAGGAGGAGCTTGAGGATGAGGCTCCAGTGACATGGGCGCGGTCATATGGTGGTCCACTAGACCCGCCCATGATGCTTAATGAACCAATCACTGACTTCCCTCTAGACATGCCTAAAAAAAGAGAGATCATTTGTTTGTGTGAGGCAGTCCTACATTGGGTACAACTGGTGTGTGTGTGTGTGTGTGTCAGTGTGTGTGTGTGAGTGTGTGAGAGAGAGAGTCCTACCTGGCAGAGAGCCAGACAGAGAGGATGGATGAGGGACGTAACCCAGGGGAACAGAGGAGTGTCCATGAACCACGAAGTCGTTGGTCACCGTCTCTCCGTTGTCCTTCATCTGAGGACAGAGGACCCTCTGGCACACCAGGTAGACCGCACCCACCACAAACAGCGCCATGACAACACCCACAATGGAACCAATGGTGTTGGTGGGCTGTGTGGGTGGCTCCTCAGTCGGGTCTGGGGGCGGGGTTAATCATTATGAGGGTTACTTCTAGAACCAACTACACCAGTCTGGGTTAACATTTAGGGCTGCAACAACTAAACAATTAAAATAAATTACTTTGAAAAAGAGCAAACGATGGACCAGAAGCCTGCTTCCAGTATAGTACACTAGTCTAAACCAAGTGTCTTCTTTTCATAAAAAGCTCTAGTAGTTTGGCACCATGAGGTTAGTTTCTTAGCGAATGCTAAACGGCTGATTAGTGTAACAGTTGCCATAGCAACACTAAATCAGGTGGGCTTATTGTGTACGTGGGGGTTGGTTTACAGTCCAACACACCAACATAACTTTACCACTTCACTGATGTATTGAATTAGAGGGATGTTGTTTCTGCTGTGTGAGACATGCTGCTTGAGAGCATGCATACAATAATACTCATGAACCAGATGAATCGAGTAACAAAATAGTTAATTAATAGCCCTAATTATAGTACAATAGGATATAATGATGTTAGATTTGATGTTAGATTTACAGTAGAATATAATGATGTTAGACTAAAGTAAAACAGATTAAAGTTAGGGTTAGATTTGATGTTAGACTAAAGTAAAACGGATTAAAGTTAGGGTTAGATTTGATGTTAGATTTACAGTAGAATATAATGATGTTAGACTAAAGTAAAACAGATTAAAGTTAGGGTTAGATTTGATGTTAGATTTACAGTAAAATATATTAAAGTTAGGGTTAGA
>CM055758.1:557114-662886 GCA_029465975.1 Dallia pectoralis
TCGTGTGTGTGTGTGTTCCTGGTGTGTTCCTCACCTTCACATTTGTTTTCATCTGAGCGGTCCTGGCAGTTGTCTTCTCCATTACATCTCAGACTGAGGTCCACACACTGGCTGGAGTCACACTGGAACTCAGATGGGGAACACAGGGGGCAGTCCCGCTCATCACTGTGGTCATCACACTCCGGGAAACCGTCACAGCGCCACGCCTTGGGAATGCAGTCCACCTCTCCAGATGCACACGAAAACTGTTCTGGGGAACAGGTGGGGGGCTCTGAAGAGGAGGGTCAAAGGTTAGGGACATTCAATTCCTATGTGATCAAACCACACCAACAGCGCACATTCTAGAGGACAGAATAACATCTGTATAATTAACCACTCTGTAACCAGCTGTGTCAGGGGTCATACCTCCACAGGAGAGTTCATCCTGAAGCAAAACCAGATGAACTGGACAGGAACAGCGTGTGGTTCCGTCTCCCTTGACGATACAGATATGAGAACATCCACCATTGTCCCAAGTACATGGATGTTTGCCTTATGGGACAAGAACACGCAAGGTCAAAGGTGGTACTGTGTACTATGTGTACTATGTGATACGGTAATGTGTGCTATGTGATACGGTAATGTGTACTATGTGATACGGTAATGTGTACTATGTGATACGGTAATGTGTACTATGTGATACGGTAATGTGTGCTATGTGATACGGTAATGTGTACTATGTGATACGGTAATGTGTACTATGTGATACGGTAATGTGTACTATGTGATACGGTAATGTGTACTATGTGTACTATGTGATACGGTAATGTGTACAATGTGATACGGTAATGTGTGCTATGTGATACGGTAATGTGTGCTATGTGATACGGTAATGTGTACTATGTGATACGGTAATGTGTGCTATGTGATACGGTAATGTGTGCTATGTGATACGGTAATGTGTACTATGTGTACTATGTGATACGGTAATGTGTACTATGTGATACGGTAATGTGTGCTATGTGATACGGTAATGTGTGCTATGTGATACGGTAATGTGTGCTAAGTGATACGGTAATGTGTACTATGTGATACGGTAATGTGTACTATGTGATACGGTAATGTGTACTATGTGTACTATGTGATACGGTAATGTGTACTATGTGATACGGTAATGTGTACAATGTGTACTATGTGATACGGTAATGTGTACTATGTGATACGGTAATGTGTGCTATGTGATACGGTAATGTGTGCTATGTGATACGGTAATGTGTGCTATGTGATACGGTAATGTGTGCTATGTGATACGGTAATGTGTGCTATGTGATACGGTAATGTGTGCTATGTGATACGGTAATGTGTGCTATGTGATACGGTAATGTGTACTATGTGTACTATGTGATACGGTAATGGTAATGTGATACGGTATGTGATACGGTAATGTACTATGTGATACTAATGTGTACTATGTGATACGGTAATGTGTGCTATGTGTACTATGTGATACGGTAATGTGTGCTATGTGATACGGTAATGTGTGCTATGTGATACGGTAATGTGTACTATGTGATACGGTAATGTGTACTATGTGATACGGTAATGTGTGCTATGTGATACGGTAATGTGTGCTATGTGATACGGTAATGTGTGCTATGTGATACGGTAATGTGTACTATGTGATACGGTAATGTGTACTATGTGATACGGTAATGTGTGCTATGTGATACGGTAATGTGTACTATGTGATACGGTAATGTGTACAATGTGTACTATGTGATACGGTAATGTGTACTATGTGATACGGTAATGTGTACAATGTGATACGGTAATGTGTGCTATGTGATACGGTAATGTGTGCTAAGTGATACGGTAATGTGTGCTATGTGTACTATGTGATACGGTAATGTGTACTATGTGATACGGTAATGTGTACTATGTGATACGGTAATGTGTACTATGTGATACGGTAATGTGTGCTATGTGATACGGTAATGTGTGCTAAGTGATACGGTAATGTGTGCTATGTGATACGGTAATGTGTGCTATGTGATACGGTAATGTGTACAATGTGTACTATGTGATACGGTAATGTGTACTATGTGATACGGTAATGTGTACAATGTGTACTATGTGATACGGTAATGTGTACTATGTGATACGGTAATGTGTGCTATGTGATACGGTAATGTGTACAATGTGTACTATGTGATAATGTGTAATGTGTGCTATGTGTACTATGTGATACGGTAATGTGTACTATGTGATACGGTAATGTGTACTATGTGATACGGTAATGTGTACTATGTGATACGGTAATGTGTACGGTAATGTGTACAATGTACTATGTGATACGGTAATGTGTACTATGTGATACGGTAATGTGTACAATGTGATACGGTAATGTGTGCTAGTGATACGGTAATGTGTGCTATGTGATACGGTAATGTGTACTATGTGATACGGTAATGTGTACTATGTGATACGGTAATGTGTACTATGTGTACTATGTGATACGGTAATGTGTACTATGTGATACGGTAATGTGTACAATGTGTACTATGTGATACGGTAATATGTGCTATGTGATACGGTAATGTGTGTAATACGGTAATGTGTGCTATGATACGGTAACTATGTGATACGGTAATGTGTACTATGTGATACGGTAATGTGTACTATGTGATACGGTAATGTGTACTATGTGATACGGTAATGTGTACTATGTGATACGGTAATGTGTACTATGTGATACGGTAATGTGTACAATGTGTACTATGTGATACGGTAATGTGTGCTATGTGATACGGTAATGTGTGCTATGTGTACTATGTGATACGGTAATGTGTACTATGTGATACGGTAATGTGTACAATGTGTACTATGTGATACGGTAATGTGTGCTATGTGATACGGTAATGTGTACTATGTGTACTATGTGATACGGTAATGTGTACTATGTGATACGGTAATGTGTACTATGTGATATGGTATTTATTACAGGTCCTTACTGTACTCGCTCATGTCCAGCTCGTGGACTGCGTGTACTGTGTACTGTGTACTATGTGATACGGTAATGTGTACTGTGTGATATGGTATTTATTACAGGTCCTTACTGTACTCGCTCATGTCTAGCTCGTGGACTGCGTGGATGTCACTCAGCGTGGCGATGCGAGCTTGGATCTTGGTCCGACCTTCTCTAGTGGTCTTATCAATGCGTTCAATCATCTGCTGCTGACGGTCGATCCAGTATAGGTGGTTACCAAACACGGTCAAACCAACCGGCTGGAGGATGTTGGAGTCCTCAATCACAATCCGATTGGCTCCTGGTGGAGGGGTATAACAGCATCAGGAGGGGCCAGGAGTAGTAGAGTCGGAGGAGTAGTAGAGTCGGAGGAGTAGTAGAGTCGGAGGAGGAGTCAGATCTTTTTATGAACAGCCTTAACTATGACCAGCTCTTACTACTGACTTCAGATCAGAGGTTAGGTGTCATTAAATCACTCACCAGTGAGGTCGCTGCTCTCAATGCGACGGAGATCTGAGTCGACCCAGAACAGCTTGCCCACCTCGTTGTCTATGGCCAATGCAACAGGTTTCCCCAGACCACTGAAGAAAAGGACCTCTCTCTCCGTCCCATCTAGTGCTGCCCGTTCTATCTTAGGACTACGATCCTGCAGGTTGGTGAAGTACATATACCTGTGGAGACAGACGGGCAACACTGATACTCTAGACAGGTAGACAGATTAAGACACTGCTGAGAATCTGAACATGGGAATGTTTAGTTAGCATGTTGTTACCACGCCCACCAGTAGCCTTCCAGGGGCATATATATAGATATATTAGGACACACCCTCTCTCTGGGGGGTCAGATATATTAGGACACACCCTCTCTCTGGGGGGGCAGATATATTAGGACACACCCTCTCTCTGGGGGGGCAGATATATTAGGACACACCCTCTCTCTGGGAGGTCAGATCTATATTAGGACATACCCTCTCTCTGGGTTGACCACTATGGCTCTGGGTTTGTCATGCTCCCCCCTCAGGACCACACCCACACGGCTGCCATCTGTCCTGGTCACATTGATGACGTTCGTGAGCTCGCTGGTCCAGTAGATGAAGCGGCTGTAGATGTCGATGCTCAAATCAAATGGCTGCAGGCCCAGGTTAGGCCCGCCTACTGTGCTGGAAACAACCGTAACACTCTGCAGGGATTGGAGAAAAGGCACGTCAATCAACTGATGTTATGGACAGAAGTTTAATTACCGTAAACCTCTGCTGGGGGAACACGCCTCATGGACACATTACCATATTCCCGTCCTCTTGAGCTCGGCGGATGACGTTCAGTTTGGAGTCGATCCAGTACAACTGTTTATCCAGAGGGTCGTAGTCAATAGCCCTGACGTTCCTCAGGTTGTGGATGGGAAGGATGATGTCAGGAGACTGCTGCTCATCCATCATCATCCGGTTAATGGCTGACTTCTGACTGAACAGGAGGAAGGAGGTGGGAGCTAAAGGGCAGCAAGAGGAGATCAGATGTTTGAAAAAGGCAACGAAAAGAACCCACACACACACACACACACACACACACACACACACACACACACACACACACACACACACACACACACACACACACACACACACACACACACACACACACACACACACACACACACACACACACACACACACACACACACACACACACACACACACACACACACACACACACACACACACACACACACACACACACACACACACACACACACACACACACACACACACACACACACACACACACACACACACACACACACACACACACACACACACACACACACACACACACACACACACACACACACACACACACACACACACACACACACACACACACACACACACACACACACACACACACACACACACACACACACACACACACACACACACACACACACACACACACACACACACACACACACACACACACACACACACACACACACACACACACACACACACACACACACACACACACACACACACACACACACACACACACACACACACACACACACACACACACACACACACACACACACACACACACACAAACACACACACACACACACACACGCACACACACACACACACACACACACACACACACACACACACACACACACACACACACACACACACACACACACACACACACACACACACACACACACCGCTGCACGTCTTATTGTCGTAGTTGAGGGTGAAGTGGGCGGGACATCCACACACAAAGCTGCTGATTGGCACAGCCAGACAGAGGTGTGAGCAGTGGCCATTGGTTGAGGCACAAGCGTTCCACCCTCCCTGACGAGATGAGTGGAAGACCAGGATGTCCATCACATAGTCCAAGTGACCCTGGATGACGGTGCGGTTCTGTCCTGACGTCTTATTGGCCCTTTCAATGCTGCGTTGAGACCAGTCCGTCCAGTAGATATAGTCCTCGTACTGAGTCAGGCCAAAGGGGTGGGGCAGGTCATCAGCTATGACTTCACGCTCCAAACCTGGTGGACAGAACCATTAGTCCAGTAACGTTATTTATGCATGACCCTACATCTGTTTACATTCAACTATGATCTGATCCAACTTGGTTCCTCATCCTTTAAACTCTTTTAAATGTTTGGTTCTAACAGGCTGGTTTGAGGAACCAAAAGGCCCTCCCCATCCTGCTCTCACCCTCCCCTCAGCCCAACATGGTAGCCTGCTCCAAGCATGACAAGCTAATTGAGAACATATTTGTGTCATCCGATCCAGGCATCAGGCACATCTAGAGATATAAATAGAAGAGTTCTCCTCAGACATGTCTGCTGGTATGTTGGCGGCCAAACAAAGTCATTCCACTGGAAGGCTACGAAGTCTGGAATTAACACAAACATTACCTTCATTTCCCTGAAAGATCCTGTGTGTGCGTGTGTGTGAAAGTGTGTGTGTGTGTGTGTGTGTGTGCGCGTGTGGCCTGTGTGGTCAGCGTGCGCGTGTGTGTGTGTGTGGTCAGCGCGCGTGTGTGAAAGTGTGTGTGTGTGTGTGGCCTGTGTGTGTGGGCCTGTGTGTGTGGTCAGCACGCGTGTGTGTGTGTGTGTGGTCAGCGCGCGTGTGTGTGTGAGTGTGTGTGTGGTCACCTACCAAGCATGTCAGAGGATTCTATGAGTGTAGTGTCCAGGTCGGTCCAATAGAGGCGTCTCTCTGCGTAGTCGATCGTCAGCCCGTTGGCTCGGCCCACGTTGGGTACCAGAGTGACCCGACCAGTTCCATCCATTGCAGCCCGGTCGATCTTTGGTTTACCCCCCCACTCGGTCCAGTACATGAAACTACACAATACCAAAACAGAAACAACAACATTGGTTTGCGCATCTCCATGGGATTGCTTTGGAGCAGCTAAATTACTTGAATACCCGCCTGCCTCATATTTGGCAGCGGCCCTGATACAGGCTAATGGCTACAGGCTAATGGCTACAGGCTAATGGCTACAGGCTAATGGCTACAGGCTAATGGCTACAGGCTAATGGCTACAGGCTAATGGCTACAGGCTAATGGCTACAGGCTAATGGCTACAGGCTAATGGCTACAGGCTAATGGCTACAGGCTAATGGCTACAGGCTAATGGCTACAGGCTAATGGCTACAGGCTACAGGCACGAACCCCCATACCAAATACACCACCCTCCTCACCCCTCAGCAGGATCCAGAGCCAGGGCCCGAGGGCTGTCCAGATCCTTCCACACCAGAACCTGTCTGTGTTGTCCATCCAGTTTGGCCACCTCAATACGATTGGTCCCAGTGTCTGCCCAGTACAGGTTCTTCCCCAGCCAGTCCACCGCCATGCCTTCTGGGTAATCCAAGCCGAACTCCACCACATGTTCCAGAGCACTTCCATTCATAAATGCACGGCTAATCGTCTGGAGGAGACCAACAGGAAGGTTTGGGTTGAATGATCAACATTTATCACAGTCATAGCAGCCAGGCTAATAACAAACAAAGAGCTTGGAAGAAGTTCTCAATTAACACACAGACACTTCAGGATCACCCCCCATCTCCACATTTACCCCCCATCTCCACATTTACCCCCATCTCCACATTTACTTCAGGTTTACCCCCATCTCCACATTTACTTCAGGTTTACCCCCATCTCCACATTTACCCCCCATCTCCACATTTACTTCAGGTATACCCCACCATCTCCACATTTACCCCCCATCCCCACATTTACTTCAGGTTTACCCCCCATCTCCACATTTACTTCAGGTTTACCCCCCCCATCTCTACATTTACCCCCCATCTCCACATTTACTTCAAGTTTACCCCCATCTCCCCCCCATCTCCACATTTACCCCCATCTCCACATTTACTTCAGGTTTACCCCCCATCTCCACATTTACCCCCATCTCCACATTTACTTCAGGTTTACCCCCCATCTCCACATTTACCCCCATCTCCACATTTACTTCAGGTTTACCCCCATCTCCACATTTACTTCCCCCATCTCCACATTTCATCTCCACATTTACTTCAGGTTTACCCCCATATCCACATTTACATCTCCAGGTTTACCCCCCCATCTCCACATTTACCCCCATCCCCTTCAGGTTTACCCCCATCTCCACATTTACTTCAGGTTTACCATCCCACATTTACCCCCATCTCCACATTTACTTCAGGTTTACCCCCATCTCCACATTTACCCCCCATCCCATCTCCACATTTACTTCAGGTTTACCCCCACCCCCCATCTCCACATTTACCCCCATCTCCACATTTACTTCCCCCACCATCTCCACATTTACCCCCATCTCCACATTTACTTCAGGTTTACCCCACCCCCCCCATCTCCACATTTACCCCCCATCTCCACATTTACTTCAGGTTTACCCCACCATCTCCACATTTACCCCCATCTCCACATTTACATTTACCCCCATCTCCACATTTACCCCCATCCCCACATTTACAGGTTTACCCCCATCTCCACATTTACTTCAGGTTTACCCCCCCCATCTCCACATTTACTTCAGGTTTACCCCCATCTCCACATTTACTTCAAGTTTACCCCCCCCATCTCCACATTTACCCCCATCTCCACATTTACTTCAGGTTTACCCCCCATCTCCACATTTACCCCCCATCTCCACATTTACTTCAGGTTTACCCCCCGATCTCCACATTTACCTTTAAGGTGATATCCGTCCAGTAGATGCGGTTGTCAGTGACGTCAAAGTCTAGGGCAGACGCCTCCTTGACTCCGGACAGTGGAATAGCCACATTGTTGTGGTTGGTTTCCAGGGAGATGCGTCTGATGTCAGTGTGGCGGGAGAAGAGGAGGAAGGCTTCAGGGACGATGCAGGTAGAAAGGTCAGTGATCAGCTCTAAACCAATGGGACAGGCACACTGGACTCCTGTCGGCTTGTACAGGCACAGGTGGCTACAGCCGCCATTAGCCACGGCACAAGGGTTGGTACCTGGAGGAGAGGACATCATTCTTCACTAATCATCTCAGGAGGACAGAAGGGGGATAACATCAGACAGCCTCAGCTGAAGAACCGTGATCACACACACACACACCGACGCGGTTACACTGACTATATTATTCACAAACACAGAGTTGCCCTAATATCTTTATTCAGATAATAAACACGGCTGTTTAGTAGATGAACCCTCAACATGCAAACAGAATCAACAACTGTTTTGCATTTCAGAGGAGGAATA
This sequence comes from Dallia pectoralis, assembly GCA_029465975.1. Lineage (NCBI taxonomy): Eukaryota > Metazoa > Chordata > Actinopteri > Esociformes > Umbridae > Dallia > Dallia pectoralis. The sequence continues at coordinate 565,858 of CM055758.1, forward strand.
ATGAAATGACCTCAGCCTCAGATGTGATTGGCTAGGATTTGTGGTTGCCAGGGGATACTCACCGAATGTCGTGTGTACGTAGGTAGCCTTCAGCCCCATCAGGTCAGGCAGCTGGTCTATAATAACCTCTCTCTCTGCCGTGTGTTTGTGGATCCTCTCGATGCTACGTCTCTGCCAGTCTGTCCAGTAGATGAAGTCCCCCAGAAGGCTGAAGCCAAAGATGTGTGGCAGTTTGTCATCCAGCAGAACCCTCCTACCTGATCCGTCCATACCAATCATCTGGACAGAGAAAGGACACATCCAACCGTAAACAGACAGACTTGAAGCAGTCACATTTTAGACCCAAGAAAGTCCTCAGAAGTGGAGTAAAACAAGAGTTAGAGTCTGTCAAACAATCTCTACACTTTCAATCTCTACATATGTCTAGAACCGTGGCATGGAACCGTTGGAACCTGGCAGAACATCTCAGTGCTGCTAATTACAACCAGCAGTCGCTACAACAACCAAAGGAACACATGGCTCACACACAGGTCACACATTCACCTCTCCCAACCAAAGGAACACATGGCTCACACACAGGTCACACATTCACCTCTCCCAACCAAAGGAACACATGGCTCACACACAGGTCACACATTCACCTCTCACACATCACACACAGGTCACACATTCACCTCTCCCAACCAAAGGAACACATTCACCTCTCCCAACCAAAGGAACACATGGCTCACACACAGGTCACACATTCACCTCTCCCAACCAAAGGAACACATGGCTCACACACAGGTCACACATTCACCTCTCCCAACCAAAGGAACACATGGCTCACACACAGGTCACACATTCACCTCTCCCAACCAAAGGAACACATGGCTCACACACAGGTCACACATTCACCTCTCCCAACCAAAGGAACACATGGCTCACACACAGGTCACACATCCCAACCAAAGGAACACATGGCTCACACACAGGTCACACATTCACCTCTCCCAACCAAAGGAACACATGGCTCCCAACCAAAGGAACACATGGTCACACATTCACCTCTCCCAACCAAAGGAACACATGGCTCACACACAGGTCACACATTCACCTCTCCCAACCAAAGGAACACATGGCTCACACACAGGTCACACATTCACCTCTCCCAACCAAAGGAACACATGGCTCACACACAGGTCACACATTCACCTCTCCCAACCAAAGGAACACATGGCTCACACACAGGTCACACATTCACCTCTCCCAACCAAAGGAACACATGGCTCACACACAGGTCACACATTCACCTCTCCCAACCAAAGGAACACATGGCTCACACACAGGTCACACATTCACCTCTCCCAACCAAAGGAACACATGGCTCACACACAGGTCACACATTCACCTCTCCCAACCAAAGGAACACATGGCTCACACACAGGTCACACATTCACCTCTCCCAACCAAAGGAACACATGGCTCACACACAGGTCACACATTCACATTCACCTCTCCCAACCAAAGGAACACATGGCTCACACACAGGTCACACATTCACCTCTCCCAACCAAAGGAACACATGGCTCACACACAGGTCACACATTCACCTCTCCCAACCAAAGGAACACATGGCTCACACACAGGTCACACATTCACCTCTCCCAACCAAAGGAACACATGGCTCACACACAGGTCACACATTCACCTCTCCCAACCAAAGGAACACATGGCTCACACACAGGTCACACATTCACCTCTCCCAACCAAAGGAACACATGGCTCACACACAGGTCACACATTCACCTCTCCCAACCAAAGGAACACATGGCTCACACACAGGTCACACATTCACCTCTCCCAACCAAAGGAACACATGGCTCACACACAGGTCACACATTCACCTCTCCCAACCAAAGGAACACATGGCTCACACACAGGTCACACATTCACCTCTCCCAACCTCCCGACTTAAGAACCCAACTCTCCCGGCTTTAAGGCAGTAGAGGTCGAGGCCCCTGGTATTCAGTAAGAGACAAAAACACACAGTTGAGTAGGCCACACACACACAAACACACTTCAGTAGGTTCTCTACACACACCAACTCAAATCACTAGATGCATGTCTACATACTAAGTTTCCATCCCTACTGAAATTACCTCAACCAAAAGCTTTGCTGGTTTGGGAGTTATGTGTTGTGTATTGTGTATTTTTGTGCTGTGTGTGTGTGCTGTGTGTGTGTGCGCATGTGCTGTGTGTATATAGTGTGTAGTGTATTTTTGTGTAACGTGTGTGTGTGTGTGTGTGTGTGTGACCACATTGTGGTGTTGGTCTTAGGTTCTGGTTCTATTCGAAATAGAAAAACCCACAGCTGGAGTGGAGGCCCTGATCGGAACCAGATGTGGACCAAACCCTGCGAGCCAACTTCCTCTCACTCTAAATAAAACTTGACAGGTCCATCAGCGGGGGGAGGAGGGTGGAGACGAGAGGAGGGTGGGGGCACAGAGGGGGAGGAGGGTGGAGACGAGAGGAGGGTGGGGTCACAGAGGGGGAGGAGGGTGGAGACGAGGGTGGGATTAACTATACTCTGACTGAGGATTAACAATACTCTGACTGAGGATTAACAATACTCTGGACGACGTGGACGGGTTTAAAGAACATGAAGAAGAGTTCAAGATGTTGCCCTGGTCACCAGATACCACAGGACACCTCCAGGGGTCTGTTACTAATGTATTGGTGCCAGATACCACAGGACACCTCCAGGGGTCTGTTACTAATGTATTGGTGCCAGATACCACAGGACACCTCCAGGGGTCTGTTACTAATGTATTGGTGCCAGATACCACAGGACACCTTCAGGGGTCTGTTACTAATGTCTTGGTGCCAGATACCACAGGACACCTCCAGGGGTCTGTTACTAATGTCTTGGTGCCAGATACCACAGGACACCTTCAGGGGTCTGTTACTAATGTATTGGTGCCAGATACCACAGGACACCTTCAGGGGTCTGTTACTAATGTATTGGTGCCAGATACCACAGGACACCTTCAGGGGTCTGTTACTAATGTATTGGTGCCAGATACCACAGGACACCTCCAGGGGTCTGTTACTAATGTATTAGTGCCAGATACCACAGGACACCTTCAGGGGTCTGTTACTAATGTATTGGTGCCAGATACCACAGGACACCTCCAGGGGTCTGTTACTAATGTATTGGTGCCAGATACCACAGGACACCTTCAGGGGTCTGTTACTAATGTATTGGTGCCAGATACCACAGGACACCTTCAGGGGTCTGTTACTAATGTAACTTGTTGAGTCCATGCCTCTGTGGGTCAACTGTTTAGACGGCACATAGAGGACAAACAGCATATTAGTCATAATGTTTTGGCTCATCCAGTATGTTACTGTAACATCTGTTAATGGGGGTGACACCAAATCATTTGCTGATGCCTTCAACTGAAAGACTTGAGTGGAGAGTTTGGAGCCCAGTTAGTCCTGTCCTGTCCTGGGCTGTAGACCAAATGTAATCCTTTTTCCTATAAATAGATTTGGTTAGGGAAGGAGGATGGAGAGGGAGTTCAGAACCCATTTCTGCGATGCGTTGATTGGCAGGTTTTAACCAGTGGCTGGTGCCGAGTCATGATCTGTTCCTAGCACAATATCTCCTCTGATATCTTTAGAGACACTAAAGTTAAAGCAGAGTGCTCTGATACATTTGTTCTACATTTTATCATCAATAAGTTAACTGTTCCTCTTACAAAGATGAGGGCAAAATAACATAACACAAAAAGACAGTGCTGTAATGAAATCAAAATGTGCTTTAACAAAGTATTAGTTTAAGGGTGTGCACACTTATGCAACAACGTTTTTATTCTACATTTTCCCCCACAAAGATTTAAAAAAACCCTGGCAGGGGTGTGTGGACCTTGTAAATCCACTGAACCTCCATCCTAACGGTCTATAGTAATGTAGACCTACCTCTATCTTGTCAGTCCTGGCATCACCCCAGTAGATCATCCGGTCAACATAGTCCAGAGCCAGACCGTTTGGCCAGCCCAGAGAAGTGTTCACCATCACCACCCTCTCCAGACCGTCCAGGTCGGCACGTTCAATCTTAGGAACACCTCCCCAGTCTGTCCAGTACATGAATCTACACAGAAACACACATACTGTGAAGACTAATAGAGACTGACATCAATGCAGATCCAGTCTGTAATCCGGTAACAGCTGTTGACCTACCCGGCTACAGGATCCAACACAATAGCTCGTGGTTCGTCCAGGTCTTCAGATATTAGGATCTTCCTCATGGTTCCATTGAGGCGAGTAACCTCGATGCGATCCGTTCCTGTGTCTGTCCAGTACAGGTTCCTAGCGATCCAGTCCACTGCCAGACCATCTGGGTGGTTCACCTAAGATAAACCATCAGTTATTGCTGACAGCCAACTAGCCCAGACGTCTGAGATACTGATGAGAGAACAGTTCCCACCTGTGAGGTGACGATGAACTGAGGGTCAGAGCCGTCCAGAAAGGATCTCCGGATAGCCTTGACCTCGTCATCCGTCCAATAGATGTGTCCGTCTACAGGATCGTAGTCGATAGCGATGGCATGGCGTATGTCATCCGTCGGCAGGATGATGTCTGTGAAGTCGGGCGTGTCCAGAGAAATCCTCCGTAGATCGGTCCTCCGAGCCAGGAGGAGAAGCTGGGTTGCACCTGGACCACGGTAGGATAAACAGGTTCAGTCTTATGGTCCACTGGTCATGCATACATCAAACCAGCACCAACCAGGTGTCCCCGCTCCTACCAGATGATATCCTGCATTAACCAGGTGTCCCCGCTCCTACCAGATGATATCCTGCATTAACCAGGTGTCCCCGCTCCTACCAGATGATATCCTGCATTAACCAGGTGTCCCCGCTCCTACCAGATGATATCCTGCACCAACCAGGTGTCCCCGCTCCTACCAGATGATATCCTGCATTAACCAGGTGTCCCCGCTCCTACCAGATGATATCCTGCATTAACCAGGTGTCCCCGCTCCTACCAGATGATATCCTGCATTAACCAGGTGTCCCCGCTCCTACCAGATGATATCCTGCATTAACCAGGTGTCCCCGCTCCTACCAGATGATATCCTAACCAGGTGTTAACCAGATGATGTAACCAGGTGTCCCCGCTCCTACCAGATGATATCCTGCATTAACCAGGTGTCCCCGCTCCTACCAGATGATATCCTGCATTAACCAGGTGTCCCCGCTCCTACCAGATGATATCCTGCATTAACCAGGTGTCCCCGCTCCTACCAGATGATATCCTGCATTAACCAGGTGTCCCCGCTCCTACCAGATGATATCCTGCATTAACCAGGTGTCCCCGCTCCTACCAGATGATATCCTGCATTAACCAGGTGTCCCCGCTCCTACCAGATGATATCCTGCATTAGCCTTGTTTCCCGGCTACATCACTCCTTTGGCACACATAATCAGGGTTAAAAATCTAACTAAGATATGAACAATGCCTCAAGTTGGCCCCATGGTGGCGCCAAAGGACAAGAAGCATCTTCAGGCTTCATTTGGAGAATCATATAAATAATAAATGGTGCATGTGGATATCATTAGTAGCTGATTCTGAAACACACTCAGTGATTGTCACATCCTACTCTCCCAGTCTGGTCCGCGGTCACATCCTACTCTCCCAGTCTGGTCCGCGGTCACATCCTACTCTCCCAGTCTCCGCGGTCCCAGTCTGGTCCGCGGTCACATCCTACTCTCCCAGTCTGGTCCGCGGTCACATCCTACTCTCCCAGTCTGGTCCGCGGTCACATCCTACTCTCCCAGTCTGGTCCGCGGTCACATCCTACTCTCCCAGTCTGGTCCCGGTCACATCCTACTCTCCCAGTCTGGTCCGCGGTCACATCCTACTCTCCCAGTCTGGTCCACGGTCACATCCTACTCTCCCAGTCTGGTCCACGGTCACATCCTACTCTCCCAGTCTGGTCCACGGTCACATCCTACTCTCCCAGTCTGGTCCCAGTCGGTCACATCCTCCGCGGTCACATCCTCTCCCAGTCTGGTCTCCGCGGTCATCCTACTCTCCCAGTCTGGTCCGGTCACATCCTACTCTCCCAGTCTGGTCCACGGTCACATCCTACTCTCCCAGTCTGGTCCGCGGTCACATCCTACTCTCCCAGTCTGGTCCACGGTCACATCCTACTCTCCCAGTCTGGTCACATCCTACTCTCCCAGGTCACATCCTACTCTCCCAGTCTGGTCCGCGGTCACATCCTACTCTCCCAGTCTGGTCCACGGTCACATCCTACTCTCCCAGTCTGGTCCACGGTCACATCCTACTCTCCCAGTCTGGTCCACGGTCACATCCTACTCTCCCAGTCTGGTCCACGGTCACATCCTACTCCCTCCCAGTCTGGTCCACGGTCACATCCTACTCTCCCAGTCTGGTCCGCGGTCACATCCTACTCTCCCAGTCTGGTCCACTCTCCCGGTCACATCCTACTCTCCCAGTCTGGTCCGCGGTCACATCCTACTCTCCCAGTCTGGTCCACTCTCCGGTCACATCCTACTCTCCCAGTCTGGTCCACGGTCACATCCTACTCTCCCAGTCTGGTCCACGGTCACATCCTACTCTCCCAGTCTGGTCCACGGTCACATCCTACTCTCCCAGTCTGGTCCACGGTCACATCCTACTCTCCCAGTCTGGTCCACGGTCACATCCTACTCTCCCAGTCTGGTCCACGGTCACATCCTACTCTCCCAGTCTGGTCCACGGTCACATCCTACTCTCCCAGTCTGGTCCACGGTCACATCCTACTCTCCCAGTCTGGTCCTGGTCCGCGGTCACATCCTACTCTCCCAGTCTGGTCCACGGTCACATCCTACTCTCCCAGTCTGGTCCACGGTCACATCCTACTCTCCCAGTCTGGTCCACGGTCACATCCTACTCTCCCAGTCTGGTCCACGGTCACATCCTACTCTCCCAGTCTGGTCCACGGTCACATCCTACTCTCCCAGTCTGGTCCACGGTCACATCCTACTCTCCCAGTCTGGTCCACGGTCACATCCTACTCTCCCAGTCTGGTCCGCGGTCACATCCTACTCTCCAGTCTGGTCCGCGGTCACATCCTACTCTCCCAGTCTGGTCCACGGTCACATCCTACTCTCCCAGTCTGGTCCGCGGTCCACTCTCCCATCCTACTCTCCCAGTCTGGTCCACGGTCACATCCTACTCTCCCAGTCTGGTCCACGGTCACATCCTACTCTCCCAGTCTGGTCCACGGTCACATCCTACTCTCCCAGTCTGGTCCCACGGTCACATCCTACTCTCCCAGTCTGGTCCACGGTCACATCCTACTCTCCCAGTCTGGTCCGCGGTCACATCCTACTCTCCCAGTCTGGTCCACGGTCACATCCTACTCTCCCAGTCTGGTCCGCGGTCACATCCTACTCTCCCAGTCTGGTCCGCGGTCACATCCTACTCTCCCAGTCTGGTCCCACGGTCACATCCTACTCTCCCAGTCTGGTCCGCGGTCACATCCTACTCTCCCAGTCTGGTCCGCGGTCACATCCTACTCTCCCAGTCTGGTCCGCGGTCACATCCTACTCTCCCAGTCTGGTCCGCGGTCACATCCTACTCTCCCAGTCTGGTCCGCGGTCACATCCTACTCTCCCAGTCTGGTCCGCGGTCACATCCTACTCTCCCAGTCTGGTCCGCGGTCACATCCTACTCTCCCAGTCTGGTCCGCGGTCACATCCTACTCTCCCAGTCTGGTCCGCGGTCACATCCTACTCTCCCAGTCTGGTCCGCGGTCACATCCTACTCTCCCAGTCTGGTCCACGGTCACATCCTACTCTCCCAGTCTGGTCCACGGTCACATCCTACTCTCCCAGTCTGGTCCGCGGTCACATCCTACTCTCCCAGTCTGGTCCACGGTCACATCATACTCTCCCGGCCTCTCCGTTAAAAAAAGATGTTGCAACAACATTTGTTTTACCAATTCTGTTTAGAATTGCAGTGCCAAACGTGTTGGGTTGTAAAGGACGAGTTTGGTAGAGGGTGAAGTGTTGGGGTATAGAGGTTAGAGTGAGGGTTTGGTAGAGGGTGTTGGGGTATAGAGGTTAGAGTGAGGGTTTGGTAGAGGGTGTTGGGGTATAGAGGTTAGAGTGAGGGTTTGGTAGAGGGTGTTGGGGTATAGAGGTTAGCGTGAGGGTTTGGCAGAGGGTGTTGGGGTATAGAGGTTAGAGTGAGGGTTTTGGGTGTATAGAGGTTAGAGTGAGGGTTTGGTAGAGGGTGTTGGGGTATAGAGGTTAGAGTGAGGGTTTGGTAGAGGGTGTTGGGGTATAGAGGTTAGAGTGAGGGTTTGGTAGAGGGTGTTGGGGTATAGAGGTTAGCGTGAGGGTTTGGTAGAGGGTGTTGGGGTATAGAGGTTAGCGTGAGGGTTTGGTAGAGGGTGTTGGGGTATAGAGGTTAGAGTGAGGGTTTGGTAGAGGGTGTTGGGTTTAGTAAAGATAAAGCTCACCATTTCTGCAGGTCCTCCCATCCTCCAGCAGTTGAACACCAGTGGGACAGGCACATTGATAGGGCGGCTTGTTAGGAGACAGGAGACACAGATGGGAACAATTCCCGTTCCTCACAGAGCATGGCGTAGACACTGGCAAAAGAACCACACACGTCAGAGCCCCACACACACACACACACGTCAGACACACACACACGTCAGAGCCCCCCCACACCACACACACGTCAGAGCCCCCCACCACACACACACACACACACACACACACACACGTCAGAGCCCCACACACCACACACACCAGATACGTAACTGTGTAAGGTCACGACCCCGGCATATGTCACCATGTAAGGTCAGATGTGCATTCTTACATTGTGGCTGTCTTTTCTGGCTGTAAACGTGTATATCCATGGGAGAGAAGATGTCGGAGTGGATGTTCTGCTGGTCGTCCCCTGTGTCTTTCTGACACGAGTGAATGGAACGGGTTTTCCAGTCAGTCCAGAACAGAGTTTCTTCATACAGCGTCAGTGCAAAGGGGTGAGGAAGATCCCCCTTTACAACCACCTCCCTGCAGACAAACAGACACACGGACAAACACACACAAACAGCGAGAGAGACAGACAGGCAGACACAGGCAGACACAGGCAGACACAGGCAGACACAGGCAGACACAGGCAGACACAGGCAGACACAGGCAATGTTAGATATTGAAAATGTTTGCCCCGATAGGTTGTTCCATCTTGGTTGTGATTGGTTCCTCTACCTGCCCGTCCCATCCAGGTTGGCGCGGTGTATGAAGTTGAACTTGGCATCAGCCCAGTACAGTTTCTCCTGGTTGTAGTCCAGGGTTAACCCGTTAGGCCAGTAGATCTCCTGGTCGATGATCATGGCTCTGTTAGTACCGTCCATTCCAGCTCGCTCGATCTTAGGAACTTCCCCCCAATCTGTCCAATACATGTAACTGCAGACAGAGATTTAACAACATAGTATGTTATTACTAGGTGCTAGTATGCAGACAGACAGAAACACTGCAGAGCCCCCAGTGTCTGTGTCTACAGAAACACTGCAGAGCCCCCAGTGTCTGTGTCTACAGATACACCGCAGATTACCCATCAGCGTAATTGAGCAGATGCTCAGTTCAGTTCTGGTTCCAAATGTGTTAACCACTTCTTGACAGGGCCCCAGACTAGGGATGCACCGAAATGAAAATTCTTGGCCGAAACCGAAAACCGAAAAAGAGGAAACCAAGACCGAAAACCGAAAACCGAAACACCGAAATAAATTATGCCAATTATTAGTACCATTGCATTTATGGATATGAGCCACCAACGGCGTAGGTTTGGTCTCAGCTTCGGTGGGGACATCTCCCCCTCCGGCAAGTGAACTTTTACTGAGAATAATGTGATTATTTTTGCGTTTAGTTGAGACAATAGCCTGTTGCTTTTAGATGGTAATGCTGTTTGTCAGATTCAATATATTGTAGCGACCCTGGTGGTGCCACTACTCCGCCCCTACTAATGGGATATCCCAAATAGGCCACATTACATAAGCAAAATATACACAGGAAACATTTCCACTGTTTATTGTGACTGTAAGATTCTAACATATGGGGTATGTATTAACAGAAAGCACTGGTAACTTTACCGTTGTCTCCAGTCACTCTCCTGCGTGTCAGATAACTCCCCTCCCCTAGGTTTTTTAGCCAATCAAATTACGGCGTTTCTAGTACCGTCCTCCTGGCGCTGCGGTCGGAATTGACCCAAATCGCTTCACAAACTCATAACGGAGTTCGCTAAAATATTAGTGGGGACAATTTAGTCATGTTAAAATGTTGTTGGGGACATGTCCCCAGCGTCCCCCCCCCTAAACCTACGCCCATGTGAGGCATTTTCTTGCAGGATTTCACTGAACATATCAGACAACGAGGGTGCATGCCCCTCATCTAGTGCAGAGACAAGTCTTTTTTCCTGCGCTCTGATCTCCGTGCCCTGCTGCTCCGTGCTCCGTGCTGCTGCTGCTCCGTGCCCTACTGCTCCGTGCGCTATTGCTCCGTATCCACGCGGGTTCTCCGCATCCATCGCCGCCTGGATCATTTCTCGTGCGCGCTGCTTTATTTCTGCATCCAAGTAATGGTCTTTATAACGCGGATCAAGTACAGTCGCGATGAAGTGCAGAGGATCCGAATAGATCACAACATATTTCGGCCGTATTGTTTCGGTGATAAAAGTGTTTCGGCCGAAAACCGAAAATGCCCTTTTGGGCCATTTTCGGCCGAAGATTTTCGGTGGCCGAATATTCGGTGCATCCCTACCCCAGACCTCAATTTCCACCTAAAATGACCCACCCCAATCTAAATGGATAATACATTGGAACAGAACCATGTAGGAATATTTGGGCATTTAAAAGAAAACAGTTTGAATTTTGTGGAAAAGTTCAATTAATTAAGGATAATGTAACACAGAATATCTGTCATGAGCTAAAAAAAAAAAAAAAAAAACATACGTTTTTTTAATGTTTCAGTGATTTTGAAAATGTATCTCAGACTGTGAATGTCTAGTCGACCTGAAAACAGTCTTTTTCATTCGGTCTAGTGAGTGACACAATCAGCTCAAACACCATCAGTCGGTGAAGCCTGATCCAGTGCAGAACCAGTCGGTCAACAACACAACGCCATTTGATTGGATGATGAGGAATTCCTTGCAGGAAATAATCAGTGCAACTGATAACTGGCAGATGCTCCAATGTAAACATGTTTTAATAGTCACAACGATGGACCGTGTGTGTGTGTGTGTGTGTGTGTGTGTGTGCGTGTGCACGAGAGAGACAGTCCTCTGAGGTCGTTCCGCAGGCCGGCTGATTTGTACAATGAAGTGATTACAACTGCCCCCCTCTCCACCTCAGCCCCCCCCCCCTTCCCCCAGACCAGCAACCGTTTCATTATTGACCTTACAGCGACTACGGACGTGTGTGTGTGTGTGGAGGAAGCATGCCTGCCTATTTAAATTAAACTAATGAATACATTAGAAAGGTCTTTTCAGTAAGTCCTGCTGGATTAACATATTCATTCAGATGCTCTTTGGTGTGTAATGGAACATAGAGGATCACTAGATACAGATACAAGGGTGTGTGTGTGTGTGTGTGTGTGTGTGTGTCTGCAAGTATGAGTGTGTGTCTGCAAGTGTGTGTGTGTGTGTCTGCAAGTGTGTGTGTGTGCGCGTGTGTGTGTCTGCGTTTCTGCACTTGCATCATGCAAACACAGATCAATGGCCTGTAGAAGCATCGACAGGCTTTCGTCCCCGACTCCCTGACCAGCAGGGCAGACAATGAGAAACCAGACAGGGGAGACGCCGGGAGAGGGGGGGAGACGCCGGGAGGGGGGGAGACGCCGGGAGAGGGGGGAGACGCCGGGAGAGGGGGGAGACACATGGGACATTTCTGGGATCTTTTATTCCATACATGTTTGGTCTATTGAAGATCCTTTACTAAGCACCTCTCACAGAAGAAAGAAACCCAGAGTTTGTCTGATCACCTAATCAAACCTGCACCCTTCTCTTCTGACTCCATGACCTGTGACTTGTTCAACTAACAGCCACACTATTGATTATGTAAGCAACCATTCCTATAGGGCAGTCCACACACACACACACACACCAGGTCCTATAGGACAGTCTACAGACACACACAACAGGTCCTATAGGGCAGTCTACAAACACACACACACCAGGCATATAGGGAAGTCTACAAACACACACACACCAGGCATATAGGGAAGTCTACAGACACACACAACAGGTCCTATAGGGCAGTCTACAGACACACACACACCAGGCATATAGGGAAGTCTACAGACACACACAACAGGGCCTATAGGGAAGTCTACAGACACACACACACACACACACACACACACCAGGCCTATATGGCAGCCTACAGACACACACACACACACACACACACACCAGGCCTATAGCGCAGTCTACAGACACACACACACACACCAGGCCTATAGCGCAGTCTACAGACACACACACACACACCAGGCATATAGGGAAGTCTACAGACACACACAACAGGTCCTATAGGGCAGTCTACAGACACACACACACACACACACACACACACACACACACACACACACACCAGGCCTATAGGGAAGTCTACAGACACACACACACACACCAGGCCTATAGTGCAGTCACACACACACACACACACACACACACACACCACACACACTAGGGCTGAATGATATTCTGTTTTAACATCGACATCGCGATGTGTGCATGCGGCGCGATAGTCAAATCGTCGGAACATACGATGTGAAGAAGGGTAGCACCCATAAACGTATTAATAGAGAACGGTAGCACCGTGGATGTAATGAGAAAACTGGATACAGTGTTCTACGAGATGCCCCGTACATTCTAATAAGAGTGCTCAAAAGCGCATAAAGCCAACATGGAGCTTGGATCTTCCGCGTTGACTGGCCCATGACGTCATGGACATGCGCACTAGCAAAAATGATGTTTGTGTTGTCGCAGCAACCGATAGCAACATGCGCGCTCATGAGCTTCTCTCTCGTGTCTCTTAAATCCACGGTCACGTAGCGAACTCATGAACTCACCGTTTATTGTCTCAAATATTCACTAACGTTAAACGATATGTTTTCGTTGTTCCTGATTGTTTACATGCTTAGCTAAATAAACGATGAATGTATTTATACAACCAAGGAGATGTCATTATTATGTATAATAATAATTAATATTATACATACACGGCTACAAAAATGAGGATGTTGACCATAAACAGGTACTTTGGAGTGTTATATAGTTGTGGCCACAAAACAAGGAAACACCACCAATTTGTCTGACCCCTTAAAATGGCACCACAAAGCTCTTTACGACGAATACAAAGTCAAAACAAAACATAAAACTATTTGCGATGCATTTGCCAGTGTGACGCCTTACTAGGGTTGCACGATATTGACAAAATGTGATATTGCGATATTGATAATGAATATTGCGATATCGATATTAATTTCGATATTCTTAAACATAAAAACACAAATCCCTCCTATAATTAGGTCTGGTTGGGATTTGATATTGTTTGTCCAGTTCATTCAGAAGCTTCCCAAACCCCTTTTTTCTACTGGGTAAATGGGCATCATATCTTTGTTCAAACAGTATGTGATAGCATGAGTGATTTCTTTATGTCTCTTCGAGATCTTATCATACTTAGTACCACTAGCAAAAGCACTCGCTACCGATGATTGTATGGCTAGCTCTGATGATTTACCTGCGACACGACTGTTTGCACTCATGGTATAGTAAGGGCTTGTGGTGGTTTTTAAGATGGGAAATGGGTTGGTTGTATTTCCTGTTGCCCGGTGTATCACCATACCGCAAGTTTTGCACACACAGCTTGAGCGACATTAGTTGGCTTAAACTTTTCTTTAGCTTCTCTAACTTGCTTTTTCTCCCTTTGTCCGACTGTCTTTTTTTCTCTTCACTCACGTTGTCGGAGTTAACACATACGTTACGTGTAATGTGGGTTTGTTCGTTTATCGGACCCGTGCGCTCACATATACGTCACGTGTAATGTGGGTCTGTTCGTTTAGTGGACCCGTTCGCTCACACTTGCATGTGACAGGGGAACTGACCAATCAAACATGATCATTATATATAGTTTTCAAGCGGGCTCTTAAATCGAACACAACTAAGCCACAAAGCCAAACGGCGCGTCTCTTCAAAATAAACAAAATAAATATTGCATTTCTTGCGACATTTTCGATATTGATATTACGATAAAGGTATTAAGTCGATATATCGTGCACCCCTACACCATACCAGAAAGGCTCTCAACGACAGAAACAAATAACAGACGCAATGACGTTTTATATCGCTACTATGCAGACTTATGGTCCAGCAGGACAATGGAGCCCTACATGAGTCTGACGGTCCAGTGTGGCGGAATAGTAATTATTGACGCAATATATATCGTTAGGAAAAAAATATCGCAATGTAATTTTTTCCCAATATCGTGCAGCCCTAACACACACACACACGCCAGTCCTGTAGCGCAGTCTACAGACACACACAACAGTCCTATAGCGTAGTCCATTGACACACACACACACACTAATCATATCGTGTAGTCTACTGACTACTCGAGTTAAAAATAATCCCCAGTGACCGCAGCTGGGTCCACTGTGCTAAATGTATAAACAAACTGACCGGTAGATAAACAACAGCTAGACAGATAAATAGACTACTACAACCACAAACACACTGGAAGAAGCCAGCAGAAGGGTCTAGACAGGGAGCGGCGGTGGGTGCGGAGTCTAGACAGGGAGCGGCGGTGGGGCGGAGTCTAGACAGGGAGCGGCGGTGGGTGCGGAGTCTAGACAGGGAGCGGCGGTGGGTGCGGAGTCTAGACAGGGAGCGGCGGTGGGGGAGGAGTCTAGACAGGGAGCGGCGGTGGGGGAGGAGTCTAGACAGGGAGCGGCGGTGGGGGAGGAGTCTAGACAGGGAGCGGCGGTGGGGTCCACCTCAAAATTCACTAGATTGCAGTAATTCTTTTGATATCCAGGGACATCTTAAGATATCCAGAAGGAACAATCAAACAAGTCAGTGGCAGCAAACCCAGGGCCCCGCACCTCAAACCCCACGCAGGGCCCCGCACCTCAAACACCACGCAGGGCCCCGCACCTCAAACACCACGCAGGGCCCCGCACCTCAAACACCACGCAGGGCCCCGCACCTCAAACACCACGCAGGGCTCCGCACCTCAAACACCACGCACCTCAAACACCACGCAGGGCCCCGCACCTCAAACACCACGCAGGGCAGAGAGAAATGTGAGCATCACAAGCACTTAAACACTCACCCTCTCACTGGATCCAGAGCGATGGCTCGAGGCTGGTCCAGATCCTCCCAGAAAATAACTCTCCTCAAAGATCCATCCAGTTCCGCTACCTCTATACGATTTGTCTCAGAGTCCGTCCAGTACAGCTTCCGGCCCAGCCAATCACAAGCCAACCCATCAGGAGACGCCAGTCCTGATAGGACCACGGTCTGTACTGCCACACCTCCGTGTCCTGATTGGTTGAATACCGTGCGCTTGATAGCCTCCTCACTGACGTCGCTCCAGTAGACCAGACCCTGAGCATAAACGTAGTCCACAGCTGCGGCGTCCTCCAAACCTCCGACCACCACCGTGGCGTTGGCCCAACCCTGAGAAGCATCGATCAACCGCAGGTCCTGACGGTTAGCATACAGCAGGAGAGGGCCACCTACACAACCACATAATACACACAGTTAAATACACACAGTTAAATACACACGTTCATGAATACATTTCAATTTTTCATCAATTTTTTTAAATATATATTTTTTTTAAGTTAGCCAGTAGCTCTGAAAGCAGCATCCAAGAGCCAAACGAAGCACCAATATCTCCTCCTCCTCCTCCATAAACAGAGCACTTATCTATACCAGATATTAGAAAGTGTTTTAATGTGGGACTCAACCGCATCACTCTGCTGCTATCCCGGAGCAGGAGGGCTCCTTTCTTACAAGTTGCCACAAGTCTGTTGTCCATCTCCCCCCACACTTCACCTATCAAGTTAACACTAGAAACAGGCCCATTCATATAGGCGCTAGAACACTGGAAACAGGCCCATTCATATAGGCGCTAGAACACTGGAAACAGGCCCATTCATATAGGCGCTAGAACACTGGAAACAGGCCCATTCATATAGGCGCTAGAACACTGGAAACAGGCCCATTCATATAGGCGCTAGAACACTGGAAACAGGCCCATTCATATAGGCGCTAGAACACTGGAAACAGGCCCATTCATATAGGCGCTAGAACACTGGAAACAGGCCCATTCATATAGGCGCTAGAACACTGGAAACAGGCCCATTCATATAGGCGCTAGAACACTGGAAACAGGCCCATTCATATAGGCGCTAGAACACTAAAAACAGGCCCATTCATATAGGCGCTAGAACACTAGAAACAGGCCCATTCATATTGGCGCTAAAGGCCCATTCTCTATTCACCAGTATTTTTTATGTCGAATTTAGAAGTTGCTCATCTACCACCCCTATGGGCCCCAAATACTCCCACACGGGCCCCAAACGGGGCCTGCCTCTCCCACACGGGCCCCAAACGGGGCCTGCCTCCCACACGGGCCCCAAACGGGGCCTGCCTCTAGTGACTACCAACACATGCCATTGTATCACTATCAAGGACACTTTCCAAAATGGGATTTTATTCTCTGTGCAAAGTTTGACACTATGAAAATAATAGGGTGCCGTGTCCGGTGAGTGCCGTCTCACTGGTCCGGTGAGTGCCGTCTCACTGGTCCGGTGAGTGCCGTCTCACTGGTCCGGTGAGTGCCGTCTCACTGGTCCGGTGAGTGCCGTCTCACTGGTCCGGTGAGTGCCGTCTCACTGGTCCGGTGAGTGCCGTCTCACTGGTCCGGTGAGTGCCGTCTCACTGGTCCGGTGAGTGCCGTCTCACTGGTCCGGTGAGTGCCGTCTCACTGGTCCGGTGAGTGCCGTCTCACTGGTCCGGTGAGTGCCGTCTCACTGGTCCGGTGAGTGCCGTCTCACTGGTCCGGTGAGTGCCGTCTCACTGGTCCGGTGAGTGCCGTCTCACTGGTCCGGTGAGTGCCGTCTCACTGGTCCGGTGAGTGCCGTCTCACTGGTCCGGTGAGTGCCGTCTCACTGGTCCGGTGTGTGCCGTCTCACTGGTCCGGTGAGTGCCGTCTCACTGGTCCGGTGAGTGCCGTCTCAAGGACACAGATTTAAGACAACCACATCCAGCTGTTTCCGTGAGCAGACATCACTGACTAATTACTCAGAACAGGGGCCGGTGGGCCCGGCATCAGCCCAGAACAGCAGCCCGGCATCTGCCCATCTTACGGTTTTAAGAGCTTTCTGGTGGAACCAGAATAACCATTAATGGAAGGAAACCTAAACCTACAGACCCAAATACCTTGTCTAACCAGCTCAATAAGACGGGGCCTTAGATGTGCTTTTAAAACAAGAGTTAATGAAGAATACAGGCAGATATGACCAAGGTTAGTTAATGCATGTTGCTGAGTAGGTGAACACGGACTTTAAATATTATAGTCCCGGATGCCCCTGTCCTTAATCATCTGGTCATGCAGACACATCTATTCATTATTACAATTTGTACTGTCATAACATTCACCCAGCACAGCCAGAGGATTACTGGTCACGCTTCAGAGCATGGGTCCTGTCTAGGTTTCTTCCGAAGCTGTGCATCATCATTGTGCATCAACCCAGTGTTACACAGGTGTGAAAAGGTATTTAATAACATACAATTAGCTGTTTTAATAATAATGATGACCTGGATCAAAAATAACATAATTCAAAAACTAAAGTAACCTGCAACAAGACTTAGTTTGTAAACTAGACTCGAAGTTGTGAAAGCCAATGACAACTTAACATCGGTTCTTACTGGGTGAGCATCCAAATATATCCTGGACATAAATTATTCACATCGGATGCACGATAATATCGGCACGACATCGGTATCGGCCGATAAAAGCTTAAAATGGTCCATATCGGCAGATATTAATATTGAGCCTTGCCGATAGTGTGGCGGGTTTATTGTGCGCGCGTGACGACCGTTAACATAGCATAAACGACAGCAACTTAAACTTCCTACATGTCGGCTGTGTGGAAGTATTTAGAATAAAACAGATAAGTTGATATTTGCAGCAGTTGAAGCACTAGTGATGAAAGGAGGCGTAAAACACGCGTTCAACACTACAAATATGATTCCGCATTTTAAGTAGTAGGAGTAGTACCACGACTTTATGAAAAGTAAGAAGGAAAAAACGCCGGAAAAAACCCATCAGCTGCCTCTACTTTAGTGACGAAGATAGAAAATACAGCAGCGAACATCCAAAAGGTAATATAGTTTAACGACTAAATCAGTGAATGTATTGCTCACGTTAACCAGCCGTTCAGCATGATGGAAGATGTTGGCTTCAGCAGGCTAACGATGTAGCCATTAGCCGTGTTATGCCATTACATTAGCCGTGTTATGCCATTACATTAGCCGTGTTATGCCATTACATTAGCCGTGTTATGCCATTACATTAGCCGTGTTATGCCATTACATTAGCCGTGTTATGCCATTACATTAGCCGTGTTATGCCATTACATTAGCCGTGTTATGCCATTACATTAGCCGTGTTATGCCATTACATTAGCCGTGTTATGCCATTACATTAGCCGTGTTATGCCATTACATTAGCCGTGTTATGCCATTACATTAGCCGTGTTATGCCATTACATTAGCCGTGTTATGCCATTACATTAGCCGTGTTATGCCATTACATTAGCCGTGTTATGCCATTACATTAGCCGTGTTATGCCATTACATTAGCCGTGTTATGCCATTACATTAGCCGTGTTATGCCATTACATTAGCCGTGTTATGCCATTACATTAGCCGTGTTATGCCATTACATTAGCCGTGTTATGCCATTACATTAGCCGTGTTATGCCATTACATTAGCCGTGTTATGCCATTACATTAGCCGTGTTATGCCATTACATTAGCCGTGTTATGCCATTACATTAGCCGTGTTATGCCATTACATTAGCCGTGTTATGCCATTACATTAGCCGTGTTATGCCATTACATTAGCCGTGTTATGCCATTACATTAGCCGTGTTATGCCATTACATTAGCCGTGTTATGCCATTACATTAGCCGTGTTATGCCATTACATTAGCCGTGTTATGCCATTACATTAGCCGTGTTATGCCATTACATTAGCCGTGTTATGCCATTACATTAGCCGTGTTATGCCATTACATTAGCCGTGTTATGCCATTACATTAGCCGTGTTATGCCATTACATTAGCCGTGTTATGCTATAGCCGCGTTATTGTTGAAAATGTATTTTTATTTGTTTGAAGTCTGAACTTATAAATAAAAAGTAATAATTAACCTATTTTCCAGGGGTGAATGTCTGTCTACATGAGTGTACTAAGGTAAAGGTAGTACAGGACTGAGACTTGGATTTCTCTTCAGTAAAATTAAAGTGTATATATATATCGACCAAAACGATTTAAAAATTATCGAATATCGGCCCAAAACGAATATCGTGCATCCCTATAATATTTACCTGTGATAAATAGCCTCTTCCTAAATTATCCGCAGCAAGTGTCTGTGGAGGACGTTTCTAAACGTAACAACGTACTGTTAGGAAGTTTAGTTAGAGGACTTGGCTAGCTCACGTTAAGTGTTTAAGATATCTACTTCTAGGTAAACCTCAACAGTAACCGCAGAACACATCCGCCTAGTGTTTGACTGGCATTAAACGGGTGTTACACAACAGCAATATCGGTGATTATCACTACTGCCAATTAATGGTGCAAAGCAACAAACAGTGGACAATACAACTGGCTGGCTAACGAACAAAGTAGGTTAGCACCCTATAGCTAGCAGCCCGTGGATAGCATAGTGACTGGATAACATTACAGTTAGCACCCAGGCTAGCAGCCATTGGATAACATAGTGACTGGATAACATTACAGTTAGCACCCAGGCTAGCAGCCCTTGGAAATCACAGTGACTGGATAACATTACAGTTAGCACCCAGGCTAGCAGCCATTGGATAGCATAGTGACTGGATAACATTACAGTTAGCACCCAGGCTAGCAGCCCTTGGAAATCACAGTGACTGGATAACATTACACGCACGTATAGTGACTGGATAACATTACACGCAATTGAGCCAGCTAGCATGGAGCTATGGGCTATAGTTTAGCACTATCCCAGTGACTAGTCCAGTGTTGTACACAACTACATACTCCTGATGAGCAAACCCCTTCAATGGGCCCCAATAATGTACACGCCAGGCTTCTGCAAAGGAACAGACCCATGTCTGGGAACCCTAAATCAAACTTTACAAGGAAGGGAGAACAATTTGTAAAGGATCCAAACTCACCTCGTATTAGCAAACAAAAACTACACAACAACAGAGTCCGTAGCACGGCTCCCATATTTCTCCCTGTTTGTCGACCCGGCCGCTGTTCCTCAGCGTAGGGTTCTCATTGCTGGGTTCTGTTCCTCAGCGTAGGGTTCTCATTGCTGGGTTCTGTTCCTCAGCGTATGGTTCTCATTGCTGGGTTCTGTTCCTCACCGGAATGGTTCGATTGGATCTATATTCTGTGTTCTTTCTCGCTATAATGTAACTCCGTTTATTCTCAGCTCCATTCTACGTGGTTTCGGGATCCGTGGCGCTGCGATTCCAAATCTCTCATTCTCCTGACTGAGCGCAACGTCTCCCTCCGCCTGAAGGAGAAATGCCAACCCTCCCCCTTTACCTTCTGCGCCTCCTCTGCTGGCTATTGTTGTACTTGATTACATGCGGCCCCTCTTCTCACTGAATTGGCTTATATTTGGAATTACACTGAGGGGCATGTTCAAGAGGCCGATGGGACAGGAAAGGTCTCCCCGTTCCAGGATAGAGAAAACGTGGTCTTGTACAACAATTGTTTGAGTGCGATAGACATACATTCCAATGGGACTATTTTCTGCCGGAATACTCGGTGCTTCGGTTTAGAACAACATACCCCTATGACCCTACCTCCGCTGCTGGCTGGATCTCGTTTTATTCCTGAGAGGAGCGTCGAGGAGAGTGGAGAATTATAGAGTGGTGAATAGTATTGCTATGATAAATGAGAAGTATTATTATGATAAATGAGAAGTATTATTATGATAAATGAGAAGTATTATTATGATAAATGAGAAGTATTATTATGATAAATGAGAAGTATAGAGTGGTGAATAGTATTGCTATGATAAATGAGAAGTATTATTATGATAAATGAGAAGTATAGAGTGGTGAATAGTATTACTATGATAAATGAGAAGTATTATTATGATAAATGAGAAGTATAGAGTGGTGAATAGTATTGCTATGATAAATGAGAAGTATTATTATGATAAATGAGAAGTATAGAGTGGTGAATAGTATTGCTATGATAAATGAGAAGTATTATTATGATAAATGAGAAGTATAGAGTGGTGAATAGTATTACTATGATAAATGAGAAGTATTATTATGATAAATGAGAAGTTTAGAGTGGTGAATAGTATTACTATGATAAATGAGAAGTATTATTATGATAAATGAGAAGTTTAGAGTGGTGAATAGTATTACTATGATAAATGAGAAGTATTATTATGATAAATGAGAAGTATAGAGTGGTGAATAGTATTACTATGATAAATGAGAAGTATAGAGTGGTGAATAGTATTACTATGATAAATGAGAAGTATAGAGTAGTGGATAGTATTACTATGATAAATGAGAAGTATTATTATGATAAATGAGAAGTATAGAGTGGTGAATAGTATTGCTATGATAAATGAGAAGTATTATTATGATAAATGAGAAGTATAGAGTGGTGAATAGTATTACTATGATAAATGAGAAGTATTATTATGATAAATGAGAAGTTTAGAGTGGTGAAAAGTATTACCATGATAAATGAGAAGTATTATTATGATAAATGAGAAGTTTAGAGTGGTGAATAGTATTACTATGATAAATGAGAAGTATTATTATGATAAATGAGAAGTATAGAGTGGTGAATAGTATTACTATGATAAATGAGAAGTATAGAGTGGTGAATAGTATTACTATGATAAATGAGAAGTATAGAGTAGTGGTTAGTATTACTATGATAAATGAGAAGTATAGAGTAGTGGTTAGTATTACTATGATAAATGAGAAGTATAGAGTAGTGGTTAGTATTACTATGATAAATGAGATGTATAGAGTAGTGGTTAGTATTACTATGATAAATGAGAAGTATAGAGTAGTGGTTAGTATTACTATGATAAATGAGAAGTATAGAGTAGTGGTTAGTATTACTATGATAAATGAGAAGTATAGAGTAGTGGTTAGTATTACTATGATAAATGAGAAGTATAGAGTAGTGGTTAGTATTTCTATGATAAATGAGAAGTATAGAGTAGTGGTTAGTATTACTATGATAAATGCGTTATGCTAATCCTGCATTTGGGTGTCATATTGTCACAGACTCGGTATATCTGACTCAGGTTCAATTTAAATACTTACTGGACAGAGAATTACTGTTGTTGATGTTTGAGTGGGCAACTGTGGTTCTCCCTTTAGCACTGGTACAAAAATACACTGTTTCAGCTTTAACATTTAAGAACACTTCTGAAGCATTAATGGACCATCAGTGTACAGAGAGGGAAGCATTTCTGCTTAAAATGTCAGTCAAAATATTAAGAAAAATATTGTGAAAGTGTTCACCTTATTTGATTATTGCTGGTAATAATGTTCATGTATTGAACAAATAGCTATAGGCTATCATATGGGCTTGTTTAGCCTGGTGCCCTCATTAATATAGTAACGTATGGTAAACCTAGCCTGGTGCCCTCAATAATATAGTAACGTATGGTAAATCTAGCCTGATGCCCTCATTAATATAGTAAATCTAGCCTGGTGCCCTCATTAATATAGTAACGTATGGTAAATCTAGCCTGGTGCCCTCATTAATATAGTAACGTATGGTAAATCTAGCCTGGTGCCCTCATTAATATAGTAACATATGGTAAATCTAGCCTGGTGCCCTCATTAATATAGTAACATATGGTAAATCTAGCCTGGTGCCCTCAATAATATAGTAACGTATGGTAAATCTAGTCTGGTGCCCTCATTAATATAGTAAATCTAGCCTGGTGCCCTCATTAATATAGTAACGTATGGTAAATCTAGCCTGGCGCCCTAAATAATATAGTAAATCTAGCCTGGTGCCCTCATTAATATAGTAAATCTAGCCTGGTGCCCTCATTAATATAGTAACATATGGTTAATCTAGTCTGGTGCCCTCGTTAATATAGTAAATCTAGCCTGGTGCCCTCATTAATATAGTAACGTATGGTAAATCTAGCCTGGTGCCCTCAATAATATAGTAACGTATGGTAATTCTAGCCTGATGCCCTCATTAATGGTCAAGTTTAGGGTTATATGTTGGTAGTAAGGGTGAGATATAGGAGTTCATTTAAAAAGCACATTTTATTTTCATACAAGTCTTTTAAAACATTTCATCTTAAAGAGATTGGAAAAGCAACACTTCACTAAACAAGACCAAACTATTATCCATCTACACCATGTTGACATCTTAAGAATTATCAAAGCAATACAAGTTATAAACAAGTTATCATTTTGTGCAACTAGTATATTCAATTTGGCTCCATGCTCCTGCGTTGTGAGATTAGTGTTAAAGTGTTTGCGCTGCATGCCAGTAAGACGCCAGCAGTGATTTCTTAGGTAGCTGTGCCACCTTGTGGTACATTATGATATTACACAATAGTACAACTAACCTACCAGTAGGCATTTTTCCATTCATCAGTCCCACAGCCATTCTGCTGTATTTATGTGCACACATAAAATACAAATTGACTTATGAAAATAGTGTGCAGCCTGTGTCATCTACCTATGAAAACAATGTTACCAGTTAAAAACACACCTATTATATCAAAACACAGGACCCAGTAGTGCATTGCAGTTGAAGGATTTAAAACCATCATTCTATTTGTCCAGGGCTCTTTCAGAAGAAACTGGAATAAGTAAATACAGTGTATGCAACACAGTGAAAAACGATAGTTAAAGTAAGTGAGACATTCAAGATGGAGTGATTATAAAAGCTTTCCATACACATGGATGTACATACACCTGTCTGCTAACCTACAGGTAGACTCAGTCAAATGCACCTATCTACTGACCTACAGGTAGACTCAGTCAAATGCACCTATAGTTCACCCAAAATTACACTCTCCCTTTAAATTCAGAGGGTTCCTGAGTTGCTGGAATATAGGTATTGCTGCATTAGGTTCTTTATTCCATATCCCTCTGACATCTCTAGTTTTTCTAGTGCTCTTTATTACATCTACTTTTGTAAAGACCTCAGTCTATATTTTTCTTGAGGCCTCAGATATTCTGTATCTTGTGTCCTGGAGCCCTTTGATATCTCTAGTGTTCTAGAGCCCTCTGATATCTGAAGCTCTAGACCTTTATGATATTTGTCATTCTAGAGCCCTCTGATATCTCTAGTTCTAGAGCTCTCTGATATCTAGTTCTAGAACTCTCTGATATCTAAAGTTCTAGAGCTCTCTGATGTCTGAAGGACATCCATTCTGTTCTAGAGCGCTCTGATGGCCATACTGTTCTAGAGCTCTCTGATATCCATATTGTTTTAGAGCACTCGGATAGCCATACTGTTCTAGAGCTCTTTGATAGCCATACTGTTTTAGAGCTCTCTGATATCCATATTGTTCTAGAGCTCTCTGATATCCATATTGTTCTAGAGCTCTCTGATATCCATACTGTTTTAGAGCTCACTGATATCCATATTGTTCTAGAGCTCTCTGATATCCATACTGTTTTAGAGCTCTCTGATATCCATATTGTTCTAGAGCTCTCTGATATCCATATTGTTCTAGAGCCCTCTGATATCCATTCTGTTCTAGAGCCCTCTGGTATCCATATTGTTCTAGAGCCCTCTAGTATCCATATTGTTCTAGAGCCCTCTGATATCCATACTGTTTTAGAGCTCTCTGATATCCATTCTGTTCTAGAGCTCTCTGATATCCATATTGTTCTAGAGCTCTCTGATATCCATACTGTTTTAGAGCTCTCTGATATCCATTCTGTTCTATAACTCTCTGATATCCATATTGTTCTAGAGCCCTCTGATATCCAAACTGTTCTAGAGCTCTCTGATATCCATACTGTTCTAGAGCTCTCTGATATCCATATTGTTCTAGAGCCCTCTGATATACATACTGTTCTAGGACTCTCACATCCCTTTTACGCTAGGGCTCTCTGATATCCATATTGTTCCACATATCTAGTGTTTTAAAGCAGTATGATATCTCTACATTTCCAGAAGGGTCTGTTCTTATAAACTATTGTTATTGTGTTCAAATTAATGAGAAGACCTTGATATGATATCTAATAAAAAGCTGTTTAAAGAAACCACAAACTAAAACAGAGCAAATTGGACAAGAGTCCAGTCAACCATAGCCCCTTTTCAACCAGTGTCTGTGTGTGTCTGTGTCTGTGTCAGACCTCATAGTGCAGATCATTCAGCTCCAGCCTGGTGTAGTGTCTGTGTGTGTCTGTGTGTGTGTGTGTGTGTCTGTGTCAGACCTCATAGTGCAGATCATTAAGCTCCAGCCTGGTGTAGTGGCTGTGTGTGTCTGTGTGTGTCTGTGTCAGACCTCATAGTGCAGATCATTCAGCTCCAGCCTGGTGTAGTGTCTGTGTGTGTGTGTCTGTGTCAGACCTCATAGTGCAGATCATTCAGCTCCAGCCTGGTGTAGTGGCTGTGTGTGTCTGTGTGTGTGTGTGTGTCTGTGTCAGACCTCATAGTGCAGATCATTCAGCTCCAGCCTGGTGTAGTGGCTGTGTGTGTCTGTGTGTGTGTGTGTGTCTGTGTCAGACCTCATAGTGCAGATCATTCAGCTCCAGCCTGGTGTAGTGGCTGTGTGTGTGTGTGTGTCTGTGTCAGACCTCATAGTGCAGATCATTCAGCTCCAGCCTGGTGTAGTGGCTGTGTGTGTCTGTGTGTGTGTGTGTGTCTGTGTCAGACCTCATAGTGCAGATCATTCAGCTCCAGCCTGGTGTAGTGTCTGCGGTCAAAAGACTCCATAGCCTTACGGCCCATCACAGCCAGAGCCAGAGTCAGGATGGCCAGGCCCAGAACAGCCACGACCACTAGGCTGCTCTTCAAAGCCCCCCGCCCAGTTGCCTCTTTTCTCCCACCATGACCTTCTGTTCCAGGGGAGGCTGGAGCAGTCTGTACTCCACTGGGCAGCAACAGTGAGGCTGGCGTTGTCCAAGACTTTAGTGTTGCAATGGTGCTGGATACAGCAAGACGACTTGTAGCAGGAGCACTGGTGGTGGGTGCTTGCTGGGGTTGGTCAATAGTTCTCCTGGGTTCTGGGTCACTTCGGGGTGGTGCAGGAAGGTGAAGTGCTGTCGTAGTTGGGATAGGTGGAGAGGTTGTTGTAGTGGCAGGATGTGATTTGTTTTTTTTAGGCGGTTTGTTTGTTTTTTTGGGAGCTTTATTGGGCTTTCTGGTTGTCTGTGGGTTGGCAGTGGGTGGTATTGTATGGCTGGTAAACGTCTCTGTTAGAGTCCAGGCTCTTGGTGGTTGTGTTGTGGTTGTGAATAGTTGTGTTGTTGTTGTGAATGGTTGTGTTGTGGTTATGGGGATTGTACTAATTGTGGGAATGGTGCGTGTTACAGCAGGCATTGTTACTATGATAAAAGTGGGTGACCTTGTTGTGGTGGTTGGTTGTGTCAGTGTGGTTGTCGGTTGTGTGATAGTTGTACTCGGTTGTGTTGTGGTTGTTTTTTTTGTGGTTGTACTTGGTTGTGATGTGGTTGTCATTGTTGGTGTTGTAGTTGGTTGTGTTGTGTGTGCAGTTGAATGTGTTGTAGTTGTTGTTGGTTGTGCTGTGGTTGTTGTTGGTTGTGTTGTGGTTGTCGTTGGTTGTGTTGTGGTTGTTGTTGGTTGTGCTGTGGTTGTTGTTAATTGTGATGTGGTTGTTGTTGGTTGTGCTGTGGTTGTTTTTGCTTGTGTTGTGGTTGTTGTTGGTTGTGCTGTGGTTGTAAATGATTGTGTTGTTGTAGTAGTAGAAGGGTCTGGTGTGGAGGTGGAGGTGGTGGTGGCAGTAGTACCTGGTGTGGTAGTGGTGGTAGTAGTGGTTGGTAATGTGCTAAGAGTGGTTTGAGCTGTAGTTGTAGCAGTAGATGTAGTTGTTGTTGGTTGCACTGTAGACGGTGAAGAAGGTCTTATTGTTGGATGAATCAAACCTATGTGACAACACATGACACACCAGATGACACATCACATGACACACCACATGACACACCACGTGACACATCACATGATACATGACACACCACATGACACACCACGTGACACACCACATGACACACCAGATGACACACCACATGACACACCACGTGACACATCACAAGATACATGACACACCACGTGACACATCACATGACACACCACATGACACACCACGTGACACATCACATGATACATGACACACCACGTGACACATCACATGACACACCACATGACACATCACATGACACACCACATGACACATCACGTGACACATCATATGACACACCACATGACACACCACGTGACACATCATATGACACACCACATGACACATCACGTGACACATCACGTGACACACCACGTGACACACCACGTGACACATCACGTGACACATCACATGACACATCACATGACACATCACATGACACACAACATGACACACCACATGACACACCCAATCAAAATGTTTCTCATTAATGACATAATAAGGTCTGAGATAGCAGTATACTTAGCACACACACCTGTTGTATGTCAGTTTTTTAACATGCTTTGGTTCTATTCACACAAATATCAGCTCATATTTTACATTGTTCTGTCTATTATGTTTACATTGGAAAGTACTGGTAACCCACAACCTTGCTGAGGACAGTGTGAGACCCAAAATGCACAGCATTTTACCTTTATAGATGTCGTAAGTGTTGATGCCCAGTTCTGCCTGCTGTAAGGGACAGTCCTGCTCCGACTGGCAGTGAAACAGGTGGCAGTTCAGCTTGCTGGGTGGCACTGGAGACTTCAGAGGGTTGAACACTGCCAAAGTGCACTTCACACCTGACAGGGGGAAACAGCAGGCAGACAAAACAGGCTCGGAGGTTATAGCAACCTAATAGAATGGTTTATAGCAACTTCAACTGAAGTGTGTGTGTGTGCGTGTGTGAGTCTGAGTGTGTGTGCGTGTGCGTTTGTGTGTGTGTGTGTGTTGTTTCTACCTGGCCTGATGTCCTCAGAGCAGCAGGCCAGAACACACTCTCTCTCTGACTGGACTACCCGTGAGTCCATGATGGTGGTGGATCTGTTCAGCGCCTCTGGCACATTCACTAACGCATTCTGGTGCTGTCTGGAGAAGCAGGTCTCTGAGGTCGGGCTGGTGGCCACCACCAGCGTCACCATGGCAACAAGGATGAGCAGCGTGGATGTGTGGGCGGGGATGAGACTGGTCCCAGGGAGGAACATGATGTCACCAGGAAGTAACAGGCCGACAGGCTTTAATTGGTCAAACAAAACGCCACTCTCTCAGGGTCAACGGCAGATTCAAACAATCCTGGAGATCAGAGGGTAGAGGTCAGTCAGAATCTCAACAGGGTTAAAATCTGGATAGAAAAAGTATTTGTCCAAGATCTTTAAAAAACATGCACTTTTTCTGTGAAACTGCTAACATTATTTTCTGTGAAACTGCTAACACTATTGTCTGTGAAACTGCTAACACTGTTGTCTGTGAAACTGCTAACATTTTTGTCTGTGAAACTGCTAACACTATTGTCTGTGAAACTGCTAACACTATGGTCTGTGAAACTGCTAACACTGTTGTCTGTGAAACTGCTAACACTGTTGTCTGTGAAACTGCTAACACTGTTGTCTGTGAAACTGCTAACATTATTGTGTGTGAAACTGCTAACACTATTGTCTGTGAAACTGCTAACAATATTGTCTGTGAAACTGCTAACACTATTGTCTGTGAAACTGCTAACACTAGTGTGTGTGAAACTGCTAACATTATTGTCTGTGAAACTGCTAACACTATTGTCTGTGAAACTGCTAACACTATTGTCTGTAAAACTGCTAACATTGTTGTCTGTGAAACTGATAACACTATTGTCTGTAAAACTGCTAACACTATTGTCCGTGAAACTGCTAACATTATTGTCTGTGAAACTGCTAACACTGTTGTCTGTGAAACTGCTAACACTATTGTCTGTGAAACTGCTAACATTATTGTCTGTGAAACTGCTAACACTATTGTCTGTGAAACTGCTAACACTATTGTCTGTGAAACTGCTAACACTATTGTCTGTGAAACTGCTAACACTATTGTCTGTGAAACTGCTAACACTATTGTCTGTGAAACTGCTAACACTGTTGTCTGTGAAACTGCTAACATACTTGTCTGTAAAACTGCTAACACTATTGTGTGTGAAACTGCTAACACTAGTGTGTGTGAAACTGCTAACACTGTTGTCTGTGAAACTGCTATCACTATTGTCTGTGAAACTGATAACATTATTGTCTGTGAAACTGCTAACACTATTGTCTGTGAAACTGCTAACACTGTTGTCTGTGAAACTGCTAACATACTTGTCTGTAAAACTGCTAACGTTATTGTCTGTGAAACTGCTAACACTATTGTCTGTGAAACTGATAACATTATTGTCTGTGAAACTGCTAACACTATTGTCTGTGAAACTGCTAACACTATTGTCTGTGAAACTGCTAACACTATTGTCTGTGAAACTGCTAACACTATTGTCTGTGAAACTGCTAATATTATTGTCTGTGAAACTGCTTACACTGTTGTCTGTGAAACTGCTAACACTATTGTGGGTGAAACTGCTAACATTATTACCTGTGAAACTGCTAACACTTTTGTCTGTGAAACTGCTAACACTGTTGTCTGTGAAACTGCTAACATTCTTGTCTGTGAAACTGCTAACACTATTGTGTGTGAAACTGCTAACACTATTGTGTGAAACTGCTAACATTATTGTCTGTGAAACTGCTAACACTAGTGTGTGTGAAACTGCTAACACTGTTGTCTGTGAAACTGCTAACACTATTGTCTGTGAAACTGATAACATTATTGTCTGTGAAACTGATAACACTATTGTCTGTGAAACTGCTAACACTAGTGTGTGTGAAACTGCTAACACTATTGTCTGTGAAACTGCTAACACTAGTGTGTGTGAAACTGCTAACACTATTGTCTGTGAAACTGCTAACACTATTGTCTGTGAAACTGCTAACACACTAATTCTCAAAAAGAAAATAACAGAAAGAAACAAATAATAGAAGTATATTATGATGTAGCCACTGTTCATCCATCTCTGAGTCATAATTAACGGACATGGGGACAGAGCTATATTTGTATGAGAGCAACAACGTAACCTAAAAATAGTCTCATAGCTCCCAATCTGTCTACGGATTCAATCCACTGATCATCCTATGCTAATGTTCTGTTGCTTGCAGAACCATTTATGAGGACGATTAGACTGCATATAACATAGATAATAAGAACAATTACACAGTCCTATTATAATGTAGTAAGAACAATTACACAGTCCTATTATAATGTAATAAGAACAATTACACAGTCCTATTATAATGTAATAAGAACAATTACACAGTCCTATTATAATGTAATAAGAACAATTACACAGTCCTATTATAATGTAATAAGAACAATTACACAGTCCTATTATAATGTAATAAGAACAATTACACAGTCCTATTATAATGTAATAAGAACAATTACACAGTCCTATTATAATGTAATTAGAACAATTACACAGTCCTTTAATAACAGAAAATATTAATTATTACACAGTCCTATAAAAACATAGATTATATGAACTATTACACAGTCCTATTTTATAGTATGAAATATTGCACAGTCCCATTTTAACATAAATAATATAAACTATTACACAGTCCCATTATAACATCATATGAACTATTACACAGTCCTATTATGACATACATAATATGAACTAATACACAGTCCCATTGTAACATACATAATGTTAACTTTTACACTGTCCCATTGTAACATAATATGAACTATTAAACAGTCTTATAATAACATTGATAATACGAACTATTAAATTGTCCTATTTCATAGTATTTTTGTGATGTTAAAAAATATGACAAAGATAAATCATGTCAGAACTTTTTTCATGTATGGCCTTAGATGGAAAAAAACCAACATCAAGGTTTCCCAAAGCATGTGGGCAAATCTGTTATGTTCTGATGAAACCAAGGTTAAACTTTTTGGCCATAACTCCAAAAGGTATTTTTGGCGCAAAAACAACACTGCACATCACCCAAAGAACACCATACCCACAATGAAGCATGGTGGTGGAAGCATCATGCTTTGGGGCTGGTGTCACGAACCGTGTAAGGTGTAGTGTGGTAAGCCATGTGCAAAGCCGTAAATCCGTTAAATAAGGTTTATTAGTGATAAAAACACAAAACAAACCGACAACGGCGAAAAACACGAACTTGGTTGATGAAAGTAAAATGCGCATATAGCGACTTAAACGAACACCTCCAAACAACAACTAATCGTGAAACAAACACTCACCTCTAAACTAACAATGTGACATGGAACAATGAAGCGCAACGAGTGACATCTAGCAATCCCCTTTATAGCCCAGTGATTGCAAATCCCCAACAGCTGTAACCAACACAAACCAGGAAAGGGTGCACCCGAAACCAGACAGTGCAGTACACTTACTCACCACTCGTGACAGTACCCCCCACTTAAGGCTAGCTCCCAGATAGCCAACAAGAACCAACATTAACAACAACACACCAAAAAAAAAAAAACAAGGGAGCAACAGGCAAGGACCCACTGTCACACCCAAAGGGTTAGTCCCAGACAGCAGGTCCAGCCCTTAAAGGGCCTTGGTGGCCCG
This sequence comes from Dallia pectoralis, assembly GCA_029465975.1. NCBI lineage: Eukaryota > Metazoa > Chordata > Actinopteri > Esociformes > Umbridae > Dallia > Dallia pectoralis. Next base: position 598,013 of record CM055758.1, read on the forward strand.
ATCGCCGTCTTGTGCGGCAAGGCTTCCGCCATCTTGGTGGACGTGGCGGCGGCCATCGTGGTTGGCGTGGCGGCGGCCATCGACGTGGGCGTGGCGGCGGCCATCGACGTGGGCGTGGCGGCGGCCATCGACGTGGGCGTGGCGGCGGCCATTTCAGGCGGCGTGGCGGCGGCCATTTCAGGCGGCGTAGTCTCCGCCATTTCAGGCGGCGTAGTCTCCGCCATTTCAGGCGGCGTAGTCTCCGCCATTTCAGGCGGCGTAGTCTCCGCCATATCAGGCGGTGACGCTCTGGGAGCTCTGGCAGGCGGTGACGCTCTGGGAGCTCTGGCAGGCGGTGACGCTCTGGGAGCTCTGGCAGGCGGTGACGCTCTGGGAGCTCTGGCAGGCGGTGACGCTCTGGGAGCTCTGGCAGGCGGTGACGCTCTGGGAGCTCTGGCAGGCGGTGACGCTCTGGGAGCTCTGGCAGGCAAGGACGCTCTGGGAGCTCTGGCAGGCAAGGACGCTCTGGGAGCTCTGGCAGGCAAGGACGCTCTGGGAGCTCTGGCAGGCAAGGACGCTCTGGGAGCTCTGGCAGGCAAGGACGCTCTGGGAGCTCTGGCAGGCAAGGACGCTCTGGGAGCTCTGGCAGGCAAGGACGCTCTGGGAGCTCTGGCAGGCAAGGACGCTCTGGGAGCTCTGGCAGGCAGGACGCTCTGGGAGCTCTGGCAGGCAAGGACGCTCTGGGAGCTCTGGCAGGCAAGGACGCTCTGGGAGCTCTGGCAGGCAGGACGCTCTGGGAGCTCTGGCAGGCGAGGACGCTCTGGAAGCTCTGGCAGGCGAGGACGCTCTGGGAGCTCTGGCAGAGGAGGGAGATGACACTTCGGGAGCTCAGGCGGAGGTGGGAGCGGCCAATCCTGAAACTCTGGCGGAGGAAGGAGGAGCCACTCGTCGACACACTCATGCTGAGGGGGGAGGAGCCACTCGTCGACACACTCATGCTGAGGGGGGAGGGGCCACTCGTCGACACGCTCATGCTGAGGGGGGAGGGACGACTCCAAGGCCTCATGCTGAGGGGGGAGGGGCCACTCGTCGACACGCTCATGCTGAGGGGGAGGGACGACTCCAAGGCCTCATGCTGAGGGGGGAGGGGCCACTCGTCGACTCGCTCATGCTGAGGGGGGAGGGGCCACTCGTCGACACGCTCATGCTGAGGGGGGGAGGGACGACTCGTCGACACGCTCATGCTGAGGGGGAGGGACGACTCCAAGGCCTCATGCTGAGGGGGGAGGGGCCACTCATCCGGGCACTCACGTTGAGGAGGGAGGAGCCGCTCAGGGCACTCAAGCAATGGTGGGAGGGGCTCATCTAGGCACTCACGCTGGAGTGGGAGAGGCTGGTCCTGTAGGGTGAACCACACCCCCCACCATCTCCTAATCACCTCGGGCGGCTGGCACTCCAGGCCCTTAGGTGGTCTCTGGGCCCTGGAGGTTGGTGGCCGGAAAGGGTCATAGCCCTGTTGGAGCTGGGGTTTTGGCTGTAGCTCCAGAGCTCTTTCTGGCTCTGGCTGCAGCCCCGGAGCAGTGGGTGGTTGCTGTGGCAGCACCAGGGTCGTGGGTGTTCTCTCCGCGGACCTCCTTGAACACCCCGTTAGCTCCCCCCCAAAAATTACTTTGGGGCGCCTCCGGGATGTCCTCTTGCCTTCATAGAAGGCCCGCGGACCCATTGTCACTGACCCTGAATGCTGCAAAGATGGTTCATATACAGCATACGGCCGGAGACGTAACCACCGCTCCTGTGGTGTCTCCGGCCGATTCCACTCCCACCGCTCCGTGGGGTGACGGTGAGCTTCATCCGACGGGGCGCTATAGCTTGCCCCCCCGCAGAATCCACTCACCGTCCGACTCTGCTGGCTTGGTTGGCGCTTCATTCTGTCACGAACCGTGTAAGGTGTAGTGTGGTAAGCCATGTGCAAAGCCGTAAATCCGTTAAATAAGGTTTATTAGTGATAAAAACACAAAACAAACCGACAACGGCGAAAAACACGAACTTGGTTGATGAAAGTAAAATGCGCATATAGCGACTTAAACGAACACCTCCAAACAACAACTAATCGTGAAACAAACACTCACCTCTAAACTAACAATGTGACATGGAACAATGAAGCGCAACGAGTGACATCTAGCAATCCCCTTTATAGCCCAGTGATTGCAAATCCCCAACAGCTGTAACCAACACAAACCAGGAAAGGGTGCACCCGAAACCAGACAGTGCAGTACACTTACTCACCACTCGTGACAGCTGGTTTTCTTTAGCTGGAACCGGGGCATTAGTCAGGATGGAAGGAATTATGAACAGTTCCAAATACCAGGCAATTTCGGTGCAAAACCTTCAGGCTTCCGTCAGATAAAAAGGAAGTTCACCTTTCAGTGCGACAACGACCCAAAGCACACATGCAAATCCACAAAAGTTTGGCTTCCCCAGAAGAAGATTGACGTTTTGGAATGGCCCAGCCTGAGCCCAGACCTGAATACAATTGAACATCTGTAGGGTGATCTGAAGAGGGCTGTGCACAGGAGATGTCCTCACAATCTGACATATTTGGAGCACTTTTGAAAAGAAGAGTGGGCAAATATTGCCAAGTCAATATGTGACATGCTAATAGACTCCTACTCAAAATCACTGAGCGCTGTAATAAAATCAAAAGGTGCTTCAACAAAGTATTAGTTTAAGGGTGTGATCACTTATGCAACCAGGGTATTGTAAGGTTTTTATTTTCCCCACTCAAAGATTTCAGTATGTTTTTCAATTGAATTGTTCACGTTATAGGTCACAATAAAGGCAGAAAAAAATCTGACATGATTTATCTTTGCCTAATTTTTTCACATCACAAAACCTGACATTTTACCAGGGGCGTTGAAACTTTTTATATCCACTGTTTATGCTCTTGATTAAGATCCCGTTCAGGTCATTATCCATGTGTATTTAATGCAACCCTAACCCATTTTAATGTACCCATTTATATGCACTAATACAATTACATGTAAATCATTTCTAATTGTATTGTTCAGGTTCCCCCATTTCTACAATTGCAACTAGTTTTTCCTTAAATTAATTTTTCCTTAAATTATTACTGCATAGATGTCGCGTGCCATGTCACAATAATAAACATTTTCAGAATGACGCTAATGTTAATAAGTACATTTGACGAATAAAAAACGTTGATGTGTTTGTTAGCAGCTCTGTACTCACCAAAAGTCTGTGTATGAATGCTGATCTCCATTAAGCTATCTGTCCACAGTTCAGTTCTTCACCTCAGTACACATCCTCAGTCCACAGTTCCCTCCTTTCGTCCTCACGTAGAACTTTGCTCTTCTTATCTGCTCTTGTGAGGAGTGGAGGGACAGAATCAGCAGATAATATGGACCAGTCAGACTGATTAGCGTGGCTTAACAGAACCTGCTCCACAAGACTGAATTATCAATGTGTGTGTTAGTGTGTGTGTGTGTGAGGCAGAGAGAGGTTTGTGCATTTGATCAGGTGTAGGAGAGACTGTGAGGATTTATTTTGTGTGTGTACGTGTGAGAGAGTGATAGAAAGAAAAATAGAATGATTGTGTTTGTGAGAGAGGGAGTTGTCGCTTTAGCTCAATATTTCAGCGCAAGGCAAGAGGGGGTGTGACCAGAGGGGGCGCTATATGGGCAATATACCACAACATACAGCAATTACATACAATTACAAACAGTCTCATATACTACAGCTATCAGCCAATCGACTTTCAGGATTTAAACCACCCAGTTATAATGCTTCATATAGTACTTTAGCACCCTATTCCTCTATGTTATAATAGTATTTTGTAAAGCCTGATAGGAAATAGGGTACCATTTATTTTGGGGTTATTCCTGATAAATGCTGCATCGAAATGAATTGGTCTTTGTTTTCATCAGTTAGTTAAAAGAAACTTACCTAAAACCGAACAACTCGTCAGGAGTTCATGTGTCTATTGCATTTACTGTTTTATTTGTTTTGCAAATGTGTGTTGCTATGAACACACTAATGAACACACTAATGCCTCAGGTCGAACATCCATGACTTTGTCTGAAAAAAACCTGAAGTTCAGGATCTAACATAATTTACGACAAACCTCCATAGTGTTTAGACAAAACTTAGCCCAGAAGTTTACATGTTTCCTCTTCCGGACTACAGTGGTCCAGGACCAGGCCAGCATCACTCTGATGGTGCGTCACAGCATAAATCTACGTTACGATGTACTGATACAACCTTTATAAAATCCTGTATCAGTCGATTTGGTCACACATTTACATTATTGAGTGAGAGTGTCCAAACCTTTGATTAGTGCTGTACGTGTATCTCGTTTCATACAAGAACAAAGGTTAATATCTTGGCAATCACCACCTTTGTTGTATAACCCAAAATAAACAATGTGTGTGATAATCTGTACAGTACAATGTGAGGCTATAATCTGTACAGTACAATGTGTGTTATAATCTGTACAGTACAATGTGTGTTATAATCTGTACAGTACAATGTGAGGCTATAATCTGTACAGTACAATGTGAGGCTATAATCTGTACAGTACAATGTGAGGCTATAATCTGTACAGTACAATGTGTGTTATAACCTGTACAGTACAATGTGAGGCTATAATCTTTACAGTACAATGTGAGGCTATAATCTGTACAGTACAATGTGTGTTATAATCTGTACAGTACAATGTGAGGCTATAATCTGTACAGTACAATGTGAGGCTATAATCTGTACGGTACAATGTGAGGCTATAACCTGTACGGTACAATGTGTGTTATAATCTGTACAGTACAATGTGAGGCTATAATCTGTACAGTACAATGTGAGGCTATAATCTGTACAGTACAATGTGAGGCTATAATCTGTACAGTACAATGTGTGTTATAATCTGTACAGTACAAGGTGAGGCTATAATCTGTACAGTACAATGTGTGTTATAATCTGTACAGTACAATGTGAGGCTATAATCTGTACAGTACAATGTGAGGCTATAATCTTTACAGTACAATGTGAGGCTATAATCTGTACGGTACAATGTGTGTTATAATCTGTACAGTACAATGTGAGGCTATAATCTGTACAGTACAATGTGTGTTATAACCTGTACAGTACAATGTGTGTTACAACATGTACAGTACAATGTGTGTTATAATCTGTACAGTACAATGTGTGTTATAACCTGTACAGTACAATGTGTGTTATAACCTGTACAGTACAATGTGTGTTATAACCTGTACAGTACAATGTGTGTTATAATCTGTACAGTACAATGTGTGTTATAACCTGTACAGTACAATGTGTGTTATAATATGTACAGTACAATGTGAGGCTATAATCTGTACAGTACAATGTGAGGCTATAATCTGTACAGTACAATGTGAGGCTATAATCTGTACAGTACAATGTGTGTTATAACCTGTACAGTACAATGTGAGGCTATAATCTGTACAGTACAATGTGTGTTATAACCTGTACAGTACAATGTGTGTTATAATCTGTACAGTACAATGTGTGTTATAATCTGTACAGTACAATGTGTGTTATAATCTGTACAGTACAATGTGAGGCTATAATCTGTACAGTACAATGTGTGTTATAACCTGTACAGTACAATGTGTGTTATAATCTGTACAGTACAATGTGTGTTATAATCTGTACAGTACAATGTGAGGCTATAATCTGTACAGTACAATGTGTGTTATAACCTGTACAGTACAATGTGTGTTATAATCTGTACAGTACAATGTGTGTTATAATATGTACAGTACAATGTGTGTTATAATCTGTACAGTACAATGTGAGGCTATAATCTGTACAGTACAATGTGAGGCTATAGTCAACCTACCTTGTTTGTGTTCAGGTCAAAGTTAACCATGTGACTGGAGGTCGGTAATAAGATAAGATCTTCCAAGTATTTTCAGATGGATTGACACACGTAGTTTGAGTAGGACAACCCAATTCATTTAATCTAGTAGTTTAATCCAGCAGTTGTCCCTAATAAGGTGAATAACAGGCACACTTCCTGAATCCAATGATGTTCTTAGCGGCAGGTCGCATTCACAATAACATCCGCATCAGACAGGTGTAGTAAATGTGCAGAGACCTGAGACGTCATTATAGTGCAGAGAGACATTCATGAGATCATTGACCATTTGATTTGTATTCTCACATCCTCATGATGCGTCGATATCGGAGGAATCAGATTCCGAGATGCGATAAAAACATATTCCACAACACCAATGTAGGCTGTCCCTCCGTGCAAAACACTACATCCAGTGGTAATATTCCGTGTATACTACACGTAGTACTATTCCGTGTATACTACACACAGTAGTAATATTCCATGTATACTACACACAGTAGTAATATTCCATGTATACTACACACAGTAACGTCGTAACATCAGCTGTATCTCTCCATCAGCTAGAGATGCTTCTCCGGAATCTGACCCATTTTAGTCTTTGTCCTCTGAACCTCTAGCGGCAGTAAAGGGGGAGGGAGGCAGATTCCCTGGTCCTCATAATAGATGGGAGGCAGATTCCCTGGTCCTCATAATAGATGGGAGGCAGATTCCCTGGTCCTCATAATAGATGGGAGGCAGATTCCCTGGTCCTCATAATAGATGGGAGGCAGATTCCCTGGTCCTCATAATAGATGGGAGGCAGATTCCCTGGTCCTCATAATAGATGGGAGGCAGATTCCCTGGTCCTCATAATAGATGGGAGGCAGATTCCCTGGTCCTCATAATAGATGGGAGGCAGATTCCCTGGTCCTCATAATAGATGGGAGGCAGATTCCCTGGTCCTCATATAGATGGGAGGCAGATTCCCTGGTCCTCATATAGATGGGAGGCAGATTCCCTGGTCCTATTCAAAAAAATGAAACTTGTATAATGTATACATTCATTCCACACAGACTGATATATTTCAAGTGTTCATTCCTTTTCACCCCAAAATCAGTATCTGAAGGCCACTATCAGAGCCACCTGGGCTCTCGTAACACCTGAGCAGTGCCACAGACTACATGCTTTTCAGTTGACCAACATTTCTAACTATTTTTTTCTATTGGTCTTAAGTAATATTCTAATTTTCAGAGATATTGACTATGGGATTTTCATTAGTTGTCAGTTTTAATCATCACAGTTAAATGAAATAAACATTTGAAATATATCAGGCTGTGTGTAATGAATACAATATCAAAGGAATTACTGGAATAAATCTACTTTTTATAATTTTATAAGCCTACTGCTACAACAAAAAGATCACAATATTGTAAAGGAAATGCTCCCTAAAAATAACAAGACAATCTGTTCCAGTGAAAACCATACAGAAAAAAAGAGTTTAATTAGGTCAGATGTACTGTGATACTAGTACTGCCCCAAAATAAACCTGGGGAACTAGTCACCCAGACACCAGCATGTCAGAAATACCACTTAGTTCCCACTTGGAGTCAGATTAGAATAAGGGCACTATTTAGGGAATAGGGTCCCGTTGGTGACAAATTGGGACTGAGCGTCTGGAACAGGGCGGAGAAGTTTACCAAAACCACACCTGTCAAAATGAAGACAATTATAACACTAAAATAATAGATGGGGTAAATGTGTATCTAAAGGTAAACAATTGGTAAAATATTTTTCAACAAAGGAGGGCAAATGTCAAAGTCTTGTAAAAATACTACAGCAGCCATAATACTTGGTATTTAGTCTAGACCTCACTGATTTTAAAAGTATGACAGCCTGAAGCTGATGTAAAGGAATATACAACGTCATCCTGGGTTAGAGGAACTTGCCCTCACCTGGGTATGAAAATGAAAAATGCTTTTTTTAGATTTTATTATTACAAAAGTGACATCTGTTATACAGCAACTCAACTTGGTCAAAACAGAATCACTATATAAGGAAGCTGACCCTGTTTGCCTGTAAATAAAACAGAAAAATCCATTGGCTGACTCCAGAACAGATCCCACATACATTCATTGATGTGTTGTTCTGGTTACAACCACGGTCCCGACACTGAACCCAGTTTAGACTTCCATTGGCTGACTCCAGAACAGATCCCACATTCATTCATTGGTGTGTTGTTCTGGTTACAACACCGGTCCTGACACTGATCCCAGGTCAGACTTCAAAAGGCAGTGGATTGATGGCCATGGCCTGTATTAATTTCTAACAGAGCAATATAACTGATCCAGGAGCAGGCCCCAGTCTATAACACATGTGAAACATACAACAAGAGGAAACCAATTAGTGATGAGAACTCCTCATCTTTATCATCTGATTGGCTTCATGAATTCACAGGCATGAATCATTGGCCATGTGCCACCAGGAGCTCCTCCTCATTCTGTATCAGCCATCTCCACGTCTTGCTGGGACGCATTCCCTTTCTTCCGTCTGGTTGAGATTGGGACAGCTCCTGCAGGTGTCTTCTGGGCTGCAGATGGGTTGGTCTTCTTTGGTGGCATCTCAGCTAGATTGAGACAGATCCTCAGTAACTGAGTACGAACACAGACTACAGACACAGGGTGCAGACTACAGACTACAGACATAGGGCGCAGACACAGGCTACACCCTACATTAAACTAACCAACATCCCACAATATTATATTAAGTATTTCTAATCAATATTGTAGTTTTATGCAATAGTTTTCACCTTCAATGGCAGCTTTCTCTGCCTCCATGTGCTGTAGCTGTTTGAGCAGCTTCCGTTTCTTCTTCCCAGACAAAGTGATGTTTGCTCTTGGACTGGTGCTATGCAGAGAAGACAGCAACACAAAACATGTTCAGACTGCAGACCACAACTCAGAAGGACAGACAACAATGTAATTCACATCCTCACACATTCATTCTGTAATGTTTTCACTAAGAACAATGATGAACTGATGTGTCTCTCTGGACACCTCAAATCAAAATAACAATAGAAAGGTTTTATCACTAGGGTGGTATCATTAACAGCCACAAGTGTTCAGTTTAGAAACATTTTCTATCTAGTCCCCTAAATAATACTATCAAACCTGTTAATGTTTCTGGGTCCCAATATGTACCCAATGGCGGACACCTTAGAAACAACTAATTGTACCCCTACAAAAACTGGAATTGTTTAGTTCTCAAGAGTGTCCTTCCTGTAAGGCAGACTTAACTTCCTTTAAGGCAGACTTAACTTCCTGTAAGGCAGACTTACATCCTCTTCTTGAGGTGGTGGATGGTGGTAAGGCCTGCATCCACTACAGCTCCCACCTTCATGTGATTTTTCCTCTTGTCACGAGACATGACCCTCCGCCGCTTGAACAGCTTCTTTCCCAGATCCTAAAACACAGCAAGCATCCAGGCATATTGAGGCAAACACAACAAGCATCCAGGCATATTGAGGGAAACACAGCAAGCATCCAGGCACATTGATGGGAAACACAGCAATCATCCAGGCATATTGAGGTAAACACAGCAAGCATCCAGGCATATTGAGGCAAACACAGCAAGCATCCAGGCACATTGAGGGAAACACAACAAGCATCCAGGCACATTGATGGGAAACACAGCAAGCATCCAGGCACATTGATGGGAAACACAGCAAGCATCCAGGCACATTGATGGGAAAGATGGCTAGTAAGGAATCGCAAATGCTTTACATTGAGTATCTTTGTTCGTTAAACTTGTATTATTATTAAATGCAGATTCTACTGTACTACTACCACCACACATACAAAAATAATTACCAGAGGACATCTGCAGTTGATGTTATAAGTTAATATTCTCCATGTAAACGTCATCACAAATCCGTCTAAAGGTTTGGATTGACATGTATTGCTTTAACACATAGTACTATCGCCTCCATGTTGCAAACGTTACTATTGAATATATGTTTATTTCCAGGTTTGGACCTTTATTTTTTGCCTGCCACTGTGCTTCACGATTTCATTGCTATCTGTTTCGGGGTATTAGTTAATGTAGTATAGTGAGTTAGGGGAGTGGATGAGATAATATGGAGTTATATTTGTCTCAAAAAGAACAAACAAAATTATTACTATTGCAATCAAAAAAATAAATATTGAATGCAAAACATCCACGAAAAGGTATCGAGATCTGCAAGAAATCAAAACGTTTTAAATGCAAAGACAAATGTATTGCAGTTTTTTTTCTATCTCTGCTTACGTTGACATGGTTTTTGCTCTCAGTCTTTTTTTGCAGTTGCGAGTTCAGGTTTTTGCTCTCGGTTTCTTTTTTTGCAGTTGCGAATTTTTGACACAATTGTAACGTGTGGGCGGGGTTTAAATGACTTCCAAGAAGACGGGTCTCCATTGGTCAGTCGGATTTCAAGCAGTAGATTGCATTCTTTGAATTTCATTCGTCTATGTCACGATGGCAGACATACTGTATACATGTAAAATGTCTAGGAACCAAACCCAATACTAAAAGGTGAGTTTGTGAGCATACCACCCGAGGCTGCAAAAAGCCACGTTCCGGCTGCCCAGCTATCGTGACAATGCAATCTACTGCTCGAAATCCGGCTGACCAACGTAAGCAGAGATAGAAAAAAAACTGCAATACATTTGTCTTTGCATTTAAAACGTTTTGATTTCTTGCAGACCTCGATACCTTTTCGTGGATGTTTTGCATTCAATATTTATTTTTTTGTTTGCAATACATATTTTTTGATTGCAATAGTAATCATTTTGTTTGTTCTTTTTGAGACAAATGTAACTCCACAAGATAAAGACTGTAGAAAACGAATGTGCTTGATTGACAATACCACCTAAATTATATACGCTGTATAATAATAACATCCACATCAAATGTAATAATCTTATTGTGGAACCTTGTTTAAATTAATTCATCCTTATGACCAGTAATATAAATAACGCCACGTGATCGGAATTACGTTACTGTATGCTAATGCTAGCTAAGAGTTAAAGCTAGCCGCGTTGCTAACGTCTTAAAGTATAGACAGATATAAAAGTCTAGTTTAAGTTTATGATAAAACAAGTCCGATACATTGTGTACTAATGTAACTGGAACAGCTGGCTAAATCCCAACATGTGATCTCAGTTAACTTACTGTTTTGGGTCGGTTAATCTTTCCACCTGGACCTTTACCCATGCTTGATGCTATAACACGTGACTCCAACTCTTACTTCCGGATATCTTCTGATTGACTGGAGTGTTAGAAGCCACGTTCTGCCATTTTCCTCCCAGTTTCACCACTTGATGGAGGCAATGCTCTATGTTTCACTCGGTGTGTGAAAGTCCAACTGATCTAATTCTACTGTTATCATACAGTACGATGTTGTAATGAATACTTTTACCAAATGATGTCAGTGTTTCCTAAAGAAAGTCCTCCTTCACTAATTATAATACAACCCCACCCCTAACTATTTTCAAATCATCAGAAAATTGAATAGGTAATAATGTTATAGTTATAAATAATATAACTTATAGACTGTGAGATGGAGGAAAAAGGGAAAGAAACAGAGAGAGAGAAACTAAGAGGGAGAAACAGGGCGATTGTGTGAAGGTAAACATGTAAGATTATCATGGATATCCAACTGTACAAGCCCCTGAAGGTGTCCTGTGGTATCTGGCACCAAGGGTTTGACTGTACAAGCCCCTGAATATGTCCTGTGGTATCTGGCACCAAGACATTAGCAGTAGATCCATGAAGGTGTCCTGTGGTATCTGGCACCAAGACATTAGCAGTAGATCCCTGAAGGTGTCCTGTGGTATCTGGCACCAAGACATTAGCAGTAGATCCCTGAAGGTGTCCTGTGGTATCTGGCACCAAGACATTAGCAGTAGATCCCTGAAGGTGTCCTGTGGTATCTGGCACCAAGACATTAGCAGTAGATCCCTGAAGGTGTCCTGTGGTATCTGGCACCAGGACATTAGCAGTAGATCCCTGAAGGTGTCCTGTGGTATCTGGCACCAAGGGTTTGACTGTACAAGCCCCTGAATATGTCCTGTGGTATCTGGCACCAAGACATTAGCAGTAGATCCCTGAAGGTGTCCTGTGGTATCTGGCACCAAGACATTAGCAGTAGATCCCTGAAGGTGTCCTGTGGTATCTGGCACCAAGGGTTTGACTGTACAAGCCCCTGAATATGTCCTTGGTATCTGGCACCAAGACATTAGCAGTAGATCCCTGAAGGTGTCCTGTGGTATCTGGCACCAGGACATTAGCAGTAGATCCCTGAAGGTGTCCTGTGGTATCTGGCACCAAGATATTAGCAGTAGATCCCTCAAGTCTTGTAAGCTGTGAGGTGGTGTCGCCGTGGATCGTATTTCTTGGTCCAGCACATCACACAGATGCTTAATCAGATTGAGATCTGGGAAATTTGGAGGCTCGGGCAATATTTTGAACTTTCATAAATGATTTTGTACATTTGCCCACTAACAAAGACATGATCAGTCTTTAATGGTAATGGTAAGTTTATTTGAACAGTGAGAGACAGAATAACCAAAAAAATCCACTCTCAGTAGATACTCACCACTGCAGACTGGGACCACTGTCTATTTGTCTCTATCTGTCTCTCCGTCTGTCTGTCTCTCTGTCTGTCTGTTTCTCTGTCTGTCTCTCTGTCTGTCTCTCTGTCCGTCTCTCTGTCTTTCTGTTTGTCTGCTTGAATTGTTATGGTCAGTTTTCCTCCATACTCTCTGTTAGGTTCATTCACGCTTGTGGCACATTTCTCCTGGACAAGGAACACACACATTCAACACACACATTCTAAGTGATTATATTAAGTTATATTCACACTACTTACACTGCATTTAAACCCTCTTCTCTTCTCCTTTTCCACACCTCAATGATATGGTTTATTTTGCCGGGATAATTTTCTAAATGGTTGAATCCAGATTCTGAGAAGTGGCGATGCTGTCTTTCTTCTCTGTCCATGGAAAATGTCCCTACACAAATTAGTTATCCAAACAAAAATTTCAGAACAGACAAATTGAATAATTTAGGCCAATCTACTGCGTCAACACACCTTTACCCAGTACACACACCTCACACACACTTCTACACAGTACAAACACATCACACACATGTCACACACACATCTACACAGTACACACACCTCACACACACATCTGCACAGTACACACACCTCACACACACAGCTACGCAGTACACACACCGTGACCTCACACATTCTTCTACAAAGTACACACACCTCACACACAACTGCACAGTACACACACCTCACTCACACTTCTACACAGTACACACACCTCACACACACAGCTACAATGTACACACACCCCACACACACTTCTAAACAGTACACACACCTCACACACACTTATACACACGTTGATGGGATTACCTGCTGTTGACATTCTCACACAGCGTTTATGTTTCCCGCCCAGACTTTCCCAGAGAACCTAATGACTGCTTGATTAACTAACTGAGCGAGTGGTTTGATCGATGCAAGGCATTGTGTTCACATACTGACCCATGTGCCCTTCTACTGCTACAGGAGACCAGGTACTCCCCAGACATGTGGTTCCTCAGAGACCCTAAGTCTGGCTTCCCCAACAGCTGTACTTTAGTACATTCTGTATTGTAACATTAGTACATTCTGTATTGTAATATTAGTACATTCTGTATTGTAACATTAGTACATTCAGTATTGTAACATTAGTAAATTCTGTATTGTAACATTAGTACATTCTTCATTGTAACATTAGTACATTCTGTATTGTAACATTAGTACATTCTGTATTGTAATATTAGTACATTCTGTATTGTAACATTAGTACATTCTGTATTGTAACATTAGTACATTCTGTATTGTAACATTAGTACATTCTGTATTGTAACATTAGTACATTCTATATTGTAACATTAGTACATTCTGTATTGTAACATTAGTACATTCTGTATTGTAACATTAGTACATTCTGTATTGTAACATTAGTACATTCTGTATTGTAACATTAGTACATTCTGTATTGTAACATTAGTACATTCTGTATTGTAACATTAGTACATTCTATATTGTAACATTAGTACATTCTGTATTGTAACATTAGTACATTCTATATTGTAACATTAGTACATTCTTCATTGTAACATTAGTACATTCTGTATTGTAACATTAGTACATTCCGAATTGTAACATTAGTACATTCTGTATTGTAACATTAGTACATTCTGTATTGTAACATTAGTAGATTCTTCATTGTAACATTAGTACATTCTGTATTGTAACATTAGTACATTCTGTATTGTAACATTAGTACATTCTGTATTGTAACATTAGTACATTCTATATTGTAACATTAGTACATTCTGTATTGTAACATTAGTACATTCTGTATTGTAACATTAGTACATTCTGTATTGTAACATTAGTACATTCTGTATTGTAACATTAGTACATTCTATATTGTAACATTAGTACATTCTGTATTGTAACATTAGTACATTCTGTATTGTAACATTAGTACATTCTGTATTGTAACATTAGTACATTCTGTATTGTAACATTAGTACATTCTGTATTGTAACATTAGTACATTCTGTATTGTAACATTAGTACATTCTATATTGTAACATTAGTACATTCTGTATTGTAACATTAGTACATTCTATATTGTAACATTAGTACATTCTTCATTGTAACATTAGTACATTCTTCATTGTAACATTAGTACATTCCGAATTGTAACATTAGTACATTCTGTATTGTAACATTAGTACATTCTGTATTGTAACATTAGTAGATTCTTCATTGTAACATTAGTACATTCTGTATTGTAACATTAGTACATTCTGTATTGTAACATTAGTACATTCTGTATTGTAACATTAGTACATTCTGTATTGTAACATTAGTACATTCTTCATTGTAACATTAGTACATTCTGTATTGTAACATTAGTACATTCTGTATTGTAACATTAGTACATTCTGTATTGTAACATTAGTACATTCTGTATTGTAACATTAGTATATTCTATATTGTAACATTAGTACATTCTGTATTGTAACATTAGTACATTCTATATTGTAACATTAGTACATTCTGTATTGTAACATTAGTACATTCTGTATTGTAACATTAGTACATTCCGAATTGTAACATTAGTACATTCTGTATTGTAACATTAGTACATTCTATATTGTAACATTAGTACATTCTTCATTGTAACATTAGTACATTCTGTATTGTAACATTAGTACATTCTGTATTGTAACAGAGAGGTGGAGGACTCACACTGATTACATTCTGACGGTCTCTGACTCACACTGATTACATTCTGACGGTCTCTGACTCACACTGATTACATTCTGACGGTCTCTGACTCACACTGATTACATTCTGACGGTCTCTGACCCACACTGATTACATTCTGACGGTCTCTGACCCACACTGATTACATTCTGACGGTCTCTGACCCACACCGATTACATTCTGACGGTCTCTGACTCACACTGATTACATTCTGACGGTCTCTGACCCACACTGATTACATTCTGACAGTCTCTGACCCACACTGATTACATTCTGACGGTCTCTGACCCACACTGATTACATTCTGACGGTCTCTGACCCACACTGATTACATTCTGACGGTCTCTGACCCACACTGATTACATTCTGACGGTCTCTGACTCACACTGATTACATTCTGACGGTCTCTGACCCACACTGATTACATTCTGACGGTCTCTGACCCACACTGATTACATTCTGACGGTCTCTGACTCACACTGATTACATTCTGACGGTCTCTGACCCACACTGATTACATTCTGACGGTCTCTGACCCACACTGATTACATTCTGACGGTCTCTGACCCACACTGATTACATTCTGACGGTCTCTGACTCACACTGATTACATTCTGACGGTCTCTGACCCACACTGATTACATTCTGACGGTCTCTGACCCACACTGATTACATTCTGACGGTCTCTGACCCACACTGATTACATTCTGACGGTCTCCTCTCCTCCGGCATCAGTGTGGGCACTTCTAACACTCTGGAACAGCCTGTCCAATCACAGGGACTAAAGAAAAACATGGAAATGGTTACAGAGACATTGTAAATGCTGCATGGCTTAAACAGAAAGGAATGAGGAGATGAAGACGGTGTTCCTGATGTACAATAACATCACTGGTCTTTTGGTGCAGCTCCTGACGTGGTCAGAAAGCCACGTCTCTTCTCCTGGTTTTGCTTTTCTGCCATGATAAACAATGTAAGCCTGTTGAGGTAATGTCTCTGGCAGGAGATCAGAACCTCAGCTTGAAAATGAACCCTGGGTCACTACTGTTCTCTGGGCGTCTCTACACATGGAGGACCAGGTGTTCCAAGTATCCAGGGATGCGCAAAAAGCATTGGTCCTTGGAGGAGAGATCACGGAGGAGCTTGGCACCAGGAGGCAGGCCCAGGATATGCACTTGAGCACTGACGTCTCTCTGTTTGTATGTGGTTGACGTTTTCACAACGCTGCTCAAGGTTGAACTGCCAAACAACAAATGTCTCTTTGTCTGCTGAACCTGAAACAGATGCGGGTGGATCCTTCTGGTTCTGGATGAACATTTCTCACACTAATCAGGGACTCCAAACCATGTTCTTTATAATTGACCCAGATTGCCACAATAAAGCACATTATTCACTGTAACACAATTGTTCTGACCAGAGCCCTACAGGGTTTATAAAAACAGGATTATAATACAGGGATGATGTACAGTCATGAACTCAATCCATACTATAGAGGATGATGTTGTGGTTCATACTATAGAGGATGATGTTGTGGTTCATACTATAGAGGATGATGTTGTGGTTCATACTACAGAGGATGATGTTGTGGTTCATACTACAGAGGATGATGTTGTGGTCCATACTATAGAGGATGATGTTGTGGTTCATACTACAGAGGATGATGTTGTGGTCCATACTACAGAGGATGATGTTGTGGTCCATACTATAGAGGATGAAGGTGTGGTCCATACTACAGAGGATGATGTTGTGGTTCATACTACAGAGGATGATGTTGTGGTTCATACTACAGAGGATGATGTTGTGGTCCATACTACAGAGGATGATGTTGTGGTCCATACTACAGAGGATGATGTTGTGGTCCATACTATAGAGGATGAAGGTGTGGTCCATACTACAGAGGATGATGTTGTGGTCCATACTACAGAGGATGATGTTGTGGTCCATACTATAGAGGATGATGTTGTGGTCCATACTATAGAGGATGAAGGTGTGGTCCATACTACAGAGGATGATGTTGTGGTTCATACTATATAGGATGATGTTGCATACAGTGCATTGAGGTCTGGAAGCACTGAGACTTTTGCAGACTCCAATTCTATCCCAATGTAGCCATAGCACGGAGCAACTGGCACATTGGTTAACTAACACACTCAGATAAAGGAAACACTTATTCACTTTTGGCCTCTTTCACAACTTTTTGTCTTGGAACAGGCGATCTTTCAGCCGCAGTTTGGCCTGAGGTCTGAGCCAGGAGCCTCTCTCATTCTGACATCTCTCAGCACATGGCCGACCCAAAACCCTCACTAGGTCTGTCGTGCTGACAACCGGAACAAGTAAAACTCCTTCGTTGCCTTTTAGCATTCCATTTAATTCCATTTATTCAACATTCGAAGAAAGAAAACTCTGTGTTTTAACTGCGGTTAAGCTTCATCCCAATGCCCATTATGTCCAAACTTAACACCACACGTTCAGCATCCTGATTGAGGCAGCTTCATCTCTTCCTCTCTCCATCTCTCCCTCTTTCCATCTTTCCCCTTACCCCATCACTCTCTCTCCATCTCTCCTCTGCCCCCATCTCTCCTCTCTCCATCTCTCCTCTGCCCCCATCTCTCCTCTCTCCATCTCTCCATCTCTCCTCTGCCCCCATCTCTCCTCCCTCCCTCTTTCTATCTCTCCTCCCTCCCTCTCTCCATCTCTCTTCTGCCTCCATCTCGTCCTCTCTGTTCATACGTGCCTATAGAGGGCCATGGTAACAGATACTGATGAGCAGGAGAATATCGCAGTCTCTGTGTGACCATTCATCACCGTGAGGAGGAAAAGTCTGTTTTATCAATATGAGATGGGAGATGAAACAGTGGTGCTTGGCAACACATAAGGTGTGGAAGGGTCCAGATTAGTTATGGGCCTTAAGTAGAAAACAGTGTTGGACAGGCTTGGTCAGTTTAAACTCTGGGACGTCTTTCCATCACTTCATTCATTCATCCCTCCATGAATTCTTCTATGCATCGAAATCAGCTTGACCACCATAAAGGGACCACCATGGTTATCAAGGTCAAATGATCCAGCGGGAAGAGTTAAAACTAAGTTCCAGAGATGGATGGAGGATCCTTTTCAATGTGCCTTAATGGCATGTTCAACAGCAGTGAAAGCACCATTGTGGCTACCTTCTTTTTAAACTGTCAATTTTTGGGGAATTTTTTTTAAAGAAAACGCAATGCTAAATTGTGTTCTATTCCTGATGGTCTTCTCTGTTCACTCAGGTAATGTGTGGGACCAGACACAGCTCGGCCACACTGCTGATAGTTTATTGTGTTTTTGGACACTTCCCTTTCCCCGGACCAAGCAAGGCATTTTTGTGTTCAAAATATCCCTTTTTCAGAAGTTCAAGGAAACCATTGGAAAGTTTTGGACTTAATTTTGGCGAAGAAACAAAGACTTTCTTAAAAAGTCTGTTTTGTGATTAAAGAGCCACATTTCCAATAACAGTGATTTCCAAGGAGCTTTTGTGAGTGTGTGTGTATAGACTTTGGGACACATTGTATATGGTTACTAGAAACAATTGAGTGATCAACAGCAATATGTCAGTAAACAAACATGAAATGAACAAGGTATTTCCCCACATTTTTCCTGCAAGCTGCTCTGGAAACCAAGATCATTTGAATAAAATGTAAAATGCAAATATCAGAGATGTGTTTTTCTTAGAAAATGTTCAGTGTGGTTGTTTAGATTTTGGCTGCAACCAGTGCATAGAAACTCCCAGTTGGCCAGCTTCACCTTCCTATTCATTCTATTCTCCAGCTTCCTATCCATTCTATTCTCCAGCTTCACCTTTCTATTCATTCTATTCTCCAGCTTCACCTTCCTATCCATTCTATTCTCCAGCTTCACCTTCCTATTCATTCTATTCTCCAGCTTCACCTTTCTATTCATTCTATTCTCCAGCTTCACCTTCCTATTCATTCTATTCTCCAGCTTCACCTTTCTATTCATTCTATTCTCCAGCTTCACCTTTCTATTCATTCTATTCTCCAGCTTCACCTTTCTATTCATTCTATTCTCCAGCTTCACCTTCCTATTCATTCTATTCTCCAGCTTCACCTTTCTATTCATTCTATTCTCCAGCTTCACCTTTCTATTCATTCTATTCTCCAGCTTCACCTTCCTATTCATTCTATTCTCCAGCTTCACCTTTCTATTCATTCTATTCTCCAGCTTCACCTTCCTATTCATTCTATTCTCCAGCTTCACCTTTCTATTCATTCTATTCTCCAGCTTCACCTTCCTATTCATTCTATTCTCCAGCTTCACCTTTCTATTCATTCTATTCTCCAGCTTCACCTTCCTATCCATTCTATTCTCCAGCTTCACCTTATTATAACATCAACACACCTCACTGTCCAACACAACTCATCTACCATACTTCCATCCAGACTTAAACCCTAATATTTAACCCTACCATACTTCCATCCAGACTTTAACCCTAATATTTAACCCTACCATACTTCCATCCAGACTTAAACCCTAATATTTAACCCTACCATACTTCTATCCAGACTTAAACCCTAATATTTAACCCTACCATACTTCCATCCAGACTTAAACCCTAATATTTAACCCTACCCACCTATCCCGCTGTACCAATCTTCAACAGATAGGAAGTGGGTGGTTCCCCCGGAATCTGACTGATGACAGTTGTTGTGGTTAATGTAATGCATGTTGTATTTTCTCATTTCCAGAGGATGGCTTCTACCCAAGCAGCAGTGGAAATAGTTACAGGAGTGTCTGAAACACACACACATTGACATGCACACATGCCAGGAAAGAACACCCCCCAACCCCCACGGTCATTTTATAAATGGACTTGGAGTCATGGAGACCTCTGGTCTGGGAGTCATGGAGACCTCTGGTCTGGGAGTCATGGAGACCTCTGGTCTGGGAGTCATGGAGACCTCTGGTCTGGGAGTCATGGAGACCTCTGGTCTGGGAGTCATGGAGACCTCTGGTCTAGGAGTCATAAAGACCTCTGGTCTGGGAGTCATAAAGACCTCTGGTCTGGGAGTCATGGAGACCTCTGGTCTGGGAGTCATGGAGACCTCTGGTCTGGGAGTCATGGAGACCTCTGACTCCACCTTTAACTACTAGAGTCACAGGTTCTACTGGTTCTTATGACTTAACTATCCAGTACCTTTTAAATGAGAGAGTGCTTCTCAAGGTCTCTGTTATTCCAACCACATACAAACATCAGCTTCTCATTGCTATTATGGAAAAGTAATTGGTGCAATTACATTTGAGTAGAAGTGAAGGGTCAGGAAAGATGTTATGTACCTTTCAGGGAGGTTAGGGGGTTTCCCTGTAGTGAACACTACCTTTCACTACTAAAACTAGTGAACACTTGTGCCCCTGTCTGGAAACCCCACCCCCGATCCCCTGCAGAAGCCCCACCCCGATCCCTGCAGATGTGGTGCTCCTGTCTGTAAGCCC
Organism: Dallia pectoralis; assembly: GCA_029465975.1. Classification (NCBI taxonomy): domain Eukaryota; kingdom Metazoa; phylum Chordata; class Actinopteri; order Esociformes; family Umbridae; genus Dallia; species Dallia pectoralis. The sequence goes on from CM055758.1 coordinate 618,736, forward strand.
CACCCCCGATCCCCTGCAGAAGCCCCACCCCCGATCCCTGCAGATGTGGTGGTATACGCTACATCCACCAACCTTTGACCCCAGGGAGACTAAAAATAAACCTCACAAGAAGAAAACCAATAAATAGCTCTGCTGTAGTTCCTGCTTGGGAATATTCACCATGTGTTTCTTTTGGTGTGTGTGTGTGTGTGTGTGTGTGTGTGTGTGTGCAGACAGCAGGTCATCTGATGCACATGTCACATGTCACATGGATACCGTAACCAGGAAACCGTATCCAGGAAACCGTAACCAGGAACCATCACGGTCACCATCACGTTCATAGAAATGCGTTCGATGTCTTCATTATCATGTATGTCTGCTACATAGAAATGTGTTATATGTCTTCATTATCATGTATGTCTGCTACATAGAAATGTGTTAGATGTCTTCATTATCATGTATGTCTGCTACATAGAAATGTGTTAGATGTCTTCATTATCATGTATGTCTGCTACATAGAAATGTGTTAGATGTCTTCATTATCATGTATGTCTGCTACATAGAAATGTGTTAAATGTCTTCATTATCATGTATGTCTGCTACATACAAATGTGTTAGATGTCTTCATTATCATGTATGTCTGCTACATAGAAATGTGTTAGATGTCTTCATTATCATGTATGTCTGCTACATAGAAATGTGTTAGATGTCTTCATTATCATGTATGTCTGCTACATAGAAATGTGTTAGATGTCTTCATTATCATGTATGTCTGCTACATAGAAATGTGTTAGATGTCTTCATTATCATGTATGTCTGCTACATAGAAATGTGTTAGATGTATTCATTATCATGTATGTCTGCTACATAGAAATGTGTTAGATGTCTTCATTCTCATGTATGTCTGCTACATAGAAATGTGTTCGATGTCTTCATTATCATGTATGTCTGCTACATAGAAATTTGTTAGATGGCTGCTACTTAAAAAACTAAAATATGATCTGACAATTTGAGATACAATTCAGTAAATATCTTGCCAGTGTTCATCTGCCCAGCACCCAGTCTAACAACCTGGTGTTCATCTGCCCAGCACCCAGTCTAACAACCTGGTGTTCATCTGCCCAGCACCCAGTCTAAAGCAGCACAGCAGAACTTTACCAACACCAACACAGGCCTACCCAGAACCCCAGGCTTCTCCAGTTCACCTCCCAAGACCTCCCAAAATCTATCTAGACCTCCCTCGACCTCCCCAGACCTCTCTAGAAATTCCCAGACCTCCCCAAATTCATCCAGACCTCCCCAGATGTATCACCCACCTGACGTATCCAGGCATCCTCTGATCTTCTTTGGTCTCCTCAACCTCCTCGTCCCTGGTATCAGCTCATAAGGTATGAACAATTTTAAGATTTTGGCTAAAAGACAGGTAATCTGGAAAAAGCCAGAGTGAGATGCAAGCAGCATATTCCTGAGGGGAAAAAGACGGTTAGACAGACTCTTTATGGTCCATGCCTGATGCTTCTACAGACCAAACAGTACATACCAGGACCTACCAGGAGGACAGTGGAGGAGCTGCTTCACAGGCAGAAAACAGACCTCTGGAATAGGTCATGGAGACAAGTGAGAGTCTTTTATCAATCAGCTGGTTGTGCCTGACATTATGTTGATAAAAAATATATATTTCTCAACACCTGTTCAAAAGTGTTGGGTGGTGCTACATTCCTTAAGTTACTCTGATATTCTTAGGGGGTTTATCTGGATGTGGTGAGAACATGACCAGGTTAGAGGAGAGAAGTGGGGAGAGAAAAGAGAGAAGGAGGTAGAGAGAAGAATGGAAAGGAAGTGTGAAAGAAGAGGAGATGATAGTCTAAGAGAATCTGATGTGAAAAGCAGCTCTTCTGTTTGGGCGGATCTAGTGTCCTTGAGGATCAAATCTGACTGGCAGTTAGTCAGGGAACTCTGGATAATGTCTGTGTCACCACACCTACTTATATACTGCTGTCACACAAGATTCAGAGCTGACATCTGATATTCCAGCCAGAACAAATATTCCAGCCATGGTTTCTGATATGTCCATAGATTAAGTAACTGACATCTGATATGTCCAACCTGGGATTAAGGTAACTGAAAAGCAGAAAGAGTTGGTCCAGCCTGGGATTAAGGTAACTGACATCTGATATGTCCAGCCTGGGATTAAGGTAACTGACATCTGATATGTCCAGCCTGGGATTAAGGTAACTGACATCTGATATGTCCAGCCTGGGATTAAGGTAACTGACATCTGATATGTCCAGCCTGGGATTAAGGTAACTGACATCTGATATGTCCAGCCTGAGATTAAGGTAACTGACATCTGATATGTCCAGCCTGAGATTAAGGTAACTGACATCTGATATGTCCAACCTGGGATTAAGGTAACTGACCCTGATACAGGATTTAACTGACATCTGATATGTCCAGCCTGAGATTAAGGTAACTGACATCTGATATGTCCAGCCTGAGATTAAGGTAACTGACATCTGATATGTCCAGCCTGGGATTAAGGTAACTGACATCTGATATGTCCAGCCTGAGATTAAGGTAACTGACATCTGATATGTTCAGCCTGGGATTAAGGTAACTGACATCTGATATGGTCCAGCCATTTTAAAGCACTGTTTAGGGCCCCACAGACAAATCACGTCTTGTTGGACCATTTTTGAGACAAATATGTTCCTTTGAACGAAAAGAGAGAGGATCTGCTGTCTGAGTAAAGTGAGGCACGTTTAAATATAGATTATGATGTTATGCACTTGGCTGCAATCCAAGCATGTGTTGATTAGTTTGTGTATAAACAGTGTCCGTTCAGAAGATTAGACTTACTTACAGTTTGCCTTTTATGTGAACGTAAAAACAATCTAATTTCAGTTGTAAGCCAGTGAGAGTTAGTCTCAAATGGCATTCTCTTCCTTAAAGAGAAGGCGACTGAAACACACTTATGATGTCATGGTCTGGAGGAGATATGACGGGACTCTACTACCTGCTATACACCTTTACTGAACAAAAGCTTTACTGTTCTCCAAGGGCCATACGCACGTTCTAAAGGTTCTGATCTCCTGTCTGATCTACATCAACAGTAGCTAACATTACAGTAGCTAACATTACAGTAGCTAACAATACAGTAGCTAACATTACAGTAGCTAACAATACAGTAGCTAACATTACAGTAGCTAACATTACAGTAGCCAACATTACAGTAGCCAACATTACAGTAGCCAACATTACAATAGCTAACAATACAGTAGCTAACATTACAATAGCTAACAATACAGTAGCTAACATTACAATAGCTAACATTACAATAGCTAACATTACAGTAGCTAACATTACAATAACTAACATTACAATAGCTAACAATACAGTAGCTAACATTACAATAGCTAACATTACAGTAGCTAACATTACAGTAGCTAACATTACAATAACTAACATTACAATAGATAACAATACAGTAGCTAACATTACAATAGCTAACAATACAGTAGCTAACATGACAATAACTAACATTACAGTAGCTAACAATACAGTAGCTAACATTACAGTAGCCAACATTACAGTATCCAACATTACAATAGCTAACAATACAGTAGCTAACATTACAGTAGCTAACATTACAATAACTAACATTACAGTAGCTAACAATACAGTAGCCAACATTACAATATCTAACATTACAATAACTAACATTACAATAGCTAACAATACAGTAGCTAACATTACAATAGCTAACATTACAGTAGCTAACATTACAGTAGCTAACATTACAATAACTAACATTACAGTAGCTAACAATACAGTAGCTAACATTACATTTTACATTTACATTTTGCGCATTTAGCAGACGCTCTTGTCCAGAGCGACTTACAATAAGTGCAGGCATTTCACATATAGCTAAAACACACATCAAAAAGGCAATAAGTACATTGTTCCTGGGTGGGTGCAGGGGGAAGTGCTAGAGATAGAAGGGGTGCTAGGAGAGGAGAAATGGGTACAGTAGCTAACAATACAGTAGCTAACATTACAATAGCTAACAATACAGTAGCTAACATTACAGTAGCCAACATTACAGTAGCCAACATTACAATAGCTAACAATACAGTAGCTAACATTACAATAGCTAACAATACAGTAGCTAACATTACAATAGCTAACATTACAATAGCTAACATTACAGTAGCTAACATTACAATAACTAACATTACAATAGCTAACAATACAGTAGCTAACATTACAATAGCTAACATTACAGTAGCTAACATTACAGTAGCTAACATTACAATAACTAACATTACAATAGATAACAATACAGTAGCTAACATTACAATAGCTAACAATACAGTAGCTAACATGACAATAACTAACATTACAGTAGCTAACAATACAGTAGCTAACATTACAGTAGCCAACATTACAGTATCCAACATTACAATAGCTAACAATACAGTAGCTAACATTACAGTAGCTAACATTACAATAACTAACATTACAGTAGCTAACAATACAGTAGCCAACATTACAATATCTAACATTACAATAACTAACATTACAATAGCTAACAATACAGTAGCTAACATTACAATAGCTAACATTACAGTAGCTAACATTACAGTAGCTAACATTACAATAACTAACATTACAGTAGCTAACAATACAGTAGCTAACATTACATTTTACATTTACATTTTGCGCATTTAGCAGACGCTCTTGTCCAGAGCGACTTACAATAAGTGCAGGCATTTCACATATAGCTAAAACACACATCAAAAAGGCAATAAGTACATTGTTCCTGGGTGGGTGCAGGGGGAAGTGCTTGAGATAGAAGGGGTGCTAGGAGAGGAGAAATGGGTACAGTAGCTAACAATACAGTAGCTAACATTACAATAGCTAACAATACAGTAGCTAACATTACAATAGCTAACAATACAGTAGCTAACATTGCAATAGCTAACAATAAAGTAGCTAACATTACAATAGCTAACATTACAGTAGCTAACATTACAATAGCTAACATTACAGTAGCTAACATTACAGTCCTCTCCTCTTTTGTCTCCTCTCTCGTCTCGTCTCCTTTCTCAACTCTTAAACTGCCAGTCAGCCAGACAATCATCCATCTACTAGGAGGTTAGCCTATAGGTTGCGACTTCTAATTGAGTTCCTGAACAGTTTAGGCAGATTTCCTGGATTTATGCATGCATGAAGTATATGTGTGTGTAATGTGCATTAACGTGTGTGTGTCATGCATGAAGTATAAGTGTGTGTAATGTGCATTAAGGGGTGTGTCATGCATGAAGTAAGTGTGTGTGTAATGTGCATTAACGTGTGTGTGTCATGCATGAAGTATATGTGTGTGTAATGTGCATTAACGTGTGTGTGTCATGCATGAAGTATATGTGTGTGTAATGTGCATTAACGTGTGTGTGTCATGCATGAAGTATATGTGTGTGTAATGTGCATTAACGTGTGTGTGTCATGCATGAAGTATATGTGTGTGTAATGTGCATTAACGTGTGTGTGTCATGAATGAAATATGTGTGTGTGTAATGTGCATTAACATGTGTGTGTCATGAATGAAATATGTGTGTGTGTAATGTGCATTAACATGTGTGTGTCATGAATGAAATATGTGTGTGTGTAATGTGCATTAACGTGTGTGTTCTCTGATTCTTTGTGTCTGTGGGATCCTGGGTGGGAACAGCAGTCTGCTGGTTAGGCTTTACATCTGAGCTCCTGTAATGTGCTCCAGACCTGCTCTACTCGACTTCACAGAGAACCAGAGATCCTACAGTCTGACTAACTGCCCACTCAGCACATCCCACACCTGGCTTCTCTCCAGCTAGTCCCCCCTTTCTCACAACCACCAAGGATTATTTTCACTACAATCTTCATAGCAAAACAATGTGTTGTTTTTCTACGATAGAAAGATTAAAGGTCCTGTAAATGCTTTATCCGACCACGCCTGGTCCCAGCCAGAAGGCACCCGTATAAGATAAGGCAAAGTGCTGTGTATAATATATAAAGTACAGCCCATACCAGAGGGACTGCAAGGTCCACAATGAAACGCATTGCAGCAGGAAACAGACGGTCAAAGTCAAAACCTTGTTTCTTTAATTTAATATATATTGCTTTTTATTTAACTTTTATTTAACCAGGTAGGTCGATTAAGTACAATTTCTCATTTGCAACGGCGACCTGGGGAGATGCTGGGGACTGAACCCAGGACATCATAAAACTCAAACAAACTCTCCAAATAAAACCCAGACAGGTACCAAACTCTCCAAATAAAACCCAGACACTTACCAAACTCTCCAAATAAAACCCAGACACCAAACTCTCCAAATAAAACCCAGACATGTACCAAACTCTCCAAATAAAACCTAGACATGTACCAAACTCTCCAAATAAAACCCAGATAGGTACCAAACTCTCCAAATAAAACCCAGACAGGTACCAAACTCTCCAAATAAAACCCAGACACTTACCAAACTCTCCAAATAAAACCCAGACATGTACCAAACTCTCCAAATAAAACCCAGACATGTACCAAACTCTCCAAATAAAACCCAGACAGGTACCAAACTCTCCAAATAAAACCCAGACACTTACCAAACTCTCCAAATAAAACCCAGACACTTACCAAACTCTCCAAATAAAACCCAGACATGTACCAAACTCTCCAAATACCAAACCTCCAAATAGACATGTACCAAACTCTCCAAATAAAACCCAGACAGGTACCAAACTCTCCAAATAAAACCCAGACAGGTACCAAACTCTCCAAATAAAACCCAGACACTTACCAAACTCTCCAAATAAAACCCAGACATGTACCAAACTCTCCAAATAAAACCCAGACATGTACCAAACTCTCCAAATAAAACCCAGACAGGTACCAAACTCTCCAAATAAAACCCAGACACTTACCAAACTCTCCAAATAAAACCCAGACACTTACCAAACTCTCCAAATAAAACCCAGACATGTACCAAACTCTCCAAATAAAACCCAGACATGTACCAAACTCTCCAAATAAAACCCAGACATGTACCAAACTCTCCAAATAAAACCCAGACATGTACCAAACTCTCCAAATAAAACCCAGACATGTACCAAACTCTCCAAATAAAACCCAGACATGTACCAAACTCTCCAAATAAAACCCAGACAGGTACCAAACTCTCCAAATAAAACCCAGACAGGTACCAAACTCTCCAAAGAAAACCCAGACAGGTACCAAACTCTCCAAGTAAAACCCAGACAGGTACCAAACTCTCCAAATAAAACCCAGACAGGTACCAAACTCTCCAAATAAAACCCAGACATGTACCAAACTCTCCAAATAAAACCCAGACATGTACCAAACTCTCCAAATAAAACCCAGACAGGTACCAAACTCTCCAAATAAAACCCAGACAGGTACCAAACTCTCCAAATAAAACCCAGAAAGGTACCAAACTCTCCAAATAAAACCCAGACAGGTACCAAACTCTCCAAATAAAACCCAGACAGGTACCAAACTCTCCAAATAAAACCCAGACAGGTACCAAACTCTCATCTCATCTTCAACCGCTTATCCGGGGTTGGGTCGCGGGGGTAGCAGCTCTAGCAGGGGACCCCAAACTTCCCTTTCCCGGGCAACATTAGCCAGCTCTGACTGGGGAATCCCGAGGCGTTCCCAGGCCAGTGTGGAGATATAATCTCTCCACCTAGTCCTGGGTCTTCCCCGAGGTCTCCTCCCAGCTGGACGTGCCTGGAACACCTCTCTAGGGAGGCGCCCAGGTGGCATTCTTACAAGATGCCCGAACCACCTCAACTGGCTCCTTTCTATGCAAAGGAGCAGCGGCTCTACTCCGAGTTCCTCTCGGATGACTGAGCTTCTCACCCTATCCCTAAGGGAGAGGCCAGCCACCTTTCTGAGAAAACCCATTTCGGCCGCTTGTACCCGCGATCTCGTTCTTTCGGTCATGACCCAGCTTTCATGACCATAGGTGAGGGTAGGAACAAAGATTGACCGGTAGATCGAGAGCTTTGCCTTTCGGCTCAGCTCTCTTTTCGTCACAACGGTGCGGTGAAGCGAATGCAACACCGCCCCCGCTGCTCCGATCCTCCGACCAAACTCCCGCTCCATTGTTCCCTCACTCGCGAACAGGACCCTGAGGTACTTGAACTCCTTCACTTGGAGTAAGGACTCATTCCCTACCCGGAGTAGGCACTCCACCGGTTTCCTGCTGAGAGTCATGGCCTCAGATTTAGAGGTGCTAACCCTCATCCCAGCCGCTTCACACTCGGCTGCGAACCGATCCAGTGAGTGCTGAAGGTCACCGACCGATGAGGCCATCAGGACCACATCATCCGCAAAAAGCAGTGATGTGACCATCAGCCCACCGAACGGGAACCCCTCCCCCATGACTACGCCTTGATATCCTGTCCATGAATATTACAAACAGGATTGGTGACAAAGCGCAGCCCTGGCGGAGGCCAACCCCCACCGGGAACGAATCCGACTTACTGCCGAGGACACGGACACAGCTCATGCTTTGAGCGTACAGAGATTGGATGGCCCTGAGAAGAGACCCCTCACCCCATACTCCCGCAGCACCTCCCACAAAAGATCCCGGGTACCCGGTCATACGCCTTCTCCAGATCCACAAAACACATGTAGACTGGATGGGCATACTCCCAGGCCCCCTCCAGGATCCTTGCGAGAGTAAAGAGCTGGTCCGTGGTTCCCCAGCCAGGACGAAAACCGCATTGTTCCTCTTCAATCTGAGGTTCGACTATTGGCCGAACCCTCCTTTCCAGCACTTTGGAGTACACTTTACCAGGGAGGCTGAGGAGTGTGATACCTCTGTAATTGGCACACACTCTCTGGTCCCCCTTTTTAAAGAGGGGAACCACCACCCCGGTCTGCCACTCCTCTGGCACTGTCCCAGACTTCCATGCAATGTTGAAGAGGCGTGTCAACCAAGACAGCCCTTCCCCACCCAAAGCTTTTAGCATTTCTGGACGAATCTCATCAGTCCCTGGGGCTTTGCCACTGTGGAGTTGTTTGACTACCTCAGCGACTTCCCCAGGGAAACTGACGATGACCCTCCATCAGCCTCCAGCTCTGCCTCTGTACTAGAGGGCGTGTAGGTCGGATTCAGGAGCTCCTCAAAATGCTCTTTCCAGCGCCCGATCACATCATCAGTTGAGGTCAACAGTGTCCCATCCTTACTGTACACAGCTTGGATGGTTCCCGTTTTCCCCTTCTGAGGTGCCGAACGGTTTTCCAGAAGCATTTTGGTGCCGACCGAAAGTCCTTCTCCATAGCTTCTCCAAACTTCTCCCACACCCGCTGCTTTGCCTCTGACACGGCAGCGGCTGCAGCCCTTCGGGCCTGTCGGTACCCTGCAACTGCCTCCGGAGTCCCCAGGGCTAGCATATCCCTGAAGGCCTCCTTCTTCAGTCGGACAGCTTCCTGACCACCGTGGTCCACCACGGTGTTCTAGGGTTACCACCCCTTGAGGCACCTAGGACCTTGAGACCACAGCTCACCGCCGCAGCTTCAGCAATAGAAGCTTTGAACATTGCCCACTCAGGTTCAATGCCCCCAACCTCCACAGGGATGCCTGAAAAGCTCCGCCGGAGGTGTGAGTTGAAGATCTTTCGGACAGGGGCCTCCTCCAGACGTTCCCAGTTCACCCGCACCACCCGTTTGGGCTTACCTGGTCTGTCCAAAGTCTTTCCCCACCCTCTGATCCAACTCACTACCAGATGGTGATCAGTTGACAGCTCTGCCCCTCTCTTCACCCGAGTGTCCAAAACATGCGGCCTTAGATCAGCCGATACGATCACAAAATCGATCATTGACCTTCGGCCTAGGGTGCTCTGGTACCATGTACACTTATGCGCCTCCTTATGTTCGAACATGGTGTTTGTTATAGACAATCCATGACTAGCACAGAAGTCCAATAACAAACGACCGCTCGGGTTTAGATCAGGGAGGCCGTTCCTCCCAATCACGCCTCTCCAGGTGTCTCCATCGTTGCCCACATGTGCGTTGAAGTCTCCCAGCAGAATGATGGAGTCCCCTACTGGAGCCCTATATAGGACTCCCTTCAGGGTCTCCAAGAAGGCTGAATACTCCGAACTGCTGTTTGGTGCATAAGCACAAACAACAGTCAGAGTTTTCCCCCCCACCACCCTTAGGCGTAGGGAGGCAAACCTCTCATCCACCGGGGTAAACTCCAACACCGCCGTGCTCAGACGTGGGCTCGTGAGTATCCCCACACCAGCCCGCCGCCTCTCACCCTGGGCAACTCCAGAGAAGAACAGAGTCCAACCCCTATCCAGGGGTAAGGTTCCAGAGCCACGGTTGTGCGTAGAGGTAAGTCCCACCAGATCCAACTGGTATCGCTCCACCTCACGCACAAGTTCTGGCTCCTTCCCCCCCAGTGAGGTGACGTTCCACGTCCCCAAAGCAAGCTTCTGCCGCCCGGGTCTGATCCGTCGAGACCCCCCACCTTCACTGTCACCCATATGACAGCGCACCCGACCCCTGCGGTTGTTCCTGTGAGTGGTGGGCCCACAGGATGGAGAGGAGAGAGATGCCACGTATCTCGTTCGGGCTGTGCCCGGCCGGGCTCCGTGGCAAACCGTGCCACCAGACGCTCGCTTTCGAGCCCGCCGTCTGGGCCTGGCTCCAGACGAGGGCCCTGGGCTTCCTCCAGGCAGGGTCTCGCTCCTTTTCCCTCTATCTTTCATGGGGTCTTGGTGAACCATTCTTAGTCTGGCCCCTCGCCTGAGACCACTTTGCCTTGGGAAACCCTACCAGGAGCATGAAGCTCCAGACAACCCAGCCCTCAGGTTCATAGGGGCACACAAACCTCTCCACCACGTTAAGGTGATGATTCCCGGGGAGGGGTACCAAACTCTCCAAAGAAAACCCATACAGGTACCAAACTCTCCAAATAAAACCCAGACAGGTACCAAACTCTCCAAATAAAACCCAGACAGGTACCAAACTCTCCAAATAAAACCCAGACATGTACCAAACTCTCCAAATAAAACCCAGACATGTACCAAACTCTCCAAATAAAACCCAGACAGGTACCAAACTCTCCAAATAAAACCCAGACAGGTACCAAACTCTCCAAATAAAACCCAGAAAGGTACCAAACTCTCCAAATAAAACCCAGACAGGTACCAAACTCTCCAAATAAAACCCAGACAGGTACCAAACTCTCCAAATAAAACCCAGACAGGTACCAAACTCTCCAAATAAAACCCAGACAGGTACCAAACTCTCCAAATAAAACCCAGACAGGTACCAAACTCTCCAAATAAAACCCAGACAGGTACCAAACTCTCCAAGCATGGAATTGAAGCCTCCTGGCGTCAGAGGGCCTTTCAGCTTCCCTTTTGTTGGCTGTTATTCTGGTAAATGCTCTGTGCTGCCTGGGAATGACTGTGTGTGTGTGTGTGTGTCATCCTGTTTCCAGACCACACAGTCTCTTCCTGTCTTCAGGGAAAGTGATAACACACATGAAGTCAGGCTGTGTCATCCATTCAATTGGGGGTTAGCAGAACATTTAACCCTGTTCTCGGAAGCATTTAGTGCGCAGGTGTAGTCGGGATAATAGACCTGTCTGTGTAGATTGCTAGTCACTCCCCTGCCATTCCATGGCCCCACCCAATGTGGCCCCACCCAATGTGGCCCCACCCAATGTGGCCCCACCCAATGTTCGTGCGACCGTACTACGGTCAGTTGCTAGACAAAGATGCCTGTTTTGCTTTGACACCAGAGTATCCGTTTCATGTCGGCAACAGTGATGGTGGGTTTGATGGAACATGAAGGTTGAATGAGTCTGAAGGACAGATTCCACAATGTACATGGAGATGAATAACAGATATTCTGGACCATGCGTCTCAGGTTTTCTTTCCCCAATTACACACACTCACACACACACACACACACACACACACACACACACACACACACACACACACACACACACACACACACACACACACACACACACACACACACACACACACACACACACACACACACACACACACATTTAATTCCAAGCAAATAATGAGACAACATAGACAATTATAGAAATAACCATGGACACATTCAAATAATCTCCAAGGAAACCAAGCTAACTGGAATGCTAGCTTTCCATAAACATAGATTTTACAGCGGCAGAACACAGAAATTGCCCGTGTCTGTGCTGCAATTATTAAAAGAAGAGGTCATGATTCTCTTAAAAAGAGAGGCCCACCAGGCAGACTTGAGAAGACAGACACACTGCAAACAGCAGGTGGAAACCGAGCTGCAGGTCTTCTTCCACTTGAGTTGGCAATGTAACATTTCCTGTGTCAACAAAAAATAACAGACAGACAGGGCAGAATTTAAGTTTCTATTTCATACCTAATAGCAGTTGTTGGGGCTGAGAGAGGTGGAGGTGGCTGAGAGAGGTGGAGGTGGCTTAGAAAGGTGGAGGTGGCTGAGAGAGGTGGAGGTGGCTGAGAGAGATGGAGGTGGCTGAGAGAGGTGGAAGTGGCTGAGAGAGGTAGAGGTGGCTGAGAGAGGTGGAGGTGGCTGAGAGAGGTGGAAGTGGCTGAGAGAGGTGGAGGTGGCTGAGAGAGGTGGAGGGGGCTGAGAGAGGTGGAGGGGGCTGAGAGAGGTGGAGGTGGCTGAGAGAGGTGGAGGGGGCTGAGAGAGGTGGAGGGGGCTGAGAGAGGTGGAGGTGGCTGAGAGAGGTGGAGGTGGCTGAGAGAGGTGGAGGTGGCTGAGAGAGGTGGAGGTGGCTGAGAGAGGTGGAGGGGGCTGAGAGAGGTGGAGGGGGCTGAGAGAGGTGGAGGTGGCTGAGAGAGGTGGAGGGGGCTGAGAGAGGTGGAGGGGGCTGAGAGAGGTGGAAGTGGCTGAGAGAGGTGGAGGTGGCTGAGAGAGGTGGAGGGGGCTGAGAGAGGTGGAGGGGGCTGAGAGAGGTGGAGGTGGCTGAGAGAGGTGGAGGTGGCTGAGAGAGGTGGAGGGGGCTGAGAGAGGTGGAGGGGGCTGAGAGAGGTGGAGGTGTCTGAGAGAGGTGGAGGGGGCTGGATTCTCAAGGCCCACCAACAAGGGGCTGGTAGAGGCAGACACACCTGGTTCCAGAAATCTTGAGACAGATTGAGGCAGCCAGCTTGGGACTGGGATTTATGTAGGATGGATATCTGGAAAAACCATTGGTGTGGATTTCAGGAAAAATTAGAAATGAGAACAAATGAAAGAAGCCAATTGACTCCTAGAGGGTTCTGGTGAGACGACACATAGATGTTCTGAGGAAAATGTCTGTCGGTGTGTGTGTGTGTGTGTCTCTGTCTGTTAGTGTGTGTGTGTGTCTGCCTGTTAGTGTGTGTGTGTCTCTGTCTGTAAGTGTGTGTGTGTCTCTGTCTGTTAGTGTGTGTGTGTCTCTGTCTGTTAGTGTGTGTGTGTGTCTGCCTGTTAGTGTGTGTGTGTCTCTGTCTGTAAGTGTGTGTGTGTCTCTGTCTGTTAGTGTGTGTGTGTCTCTGTCTGTTAGTGTGTGTGTGTCTCTGTCTGTTAGTGTAAGTGTGTGTGTGTGTGTGTCTGTCTGTTAGTGTGTGTGTGTGTCTGCCTGTTAGTGTGTGTGTGTCTCTGTCTGTAAGTGTGTGTGTGTCTCTGTCTGTTAGTGTGTGTGTGTCTCTGTCTGTTAGTGTGTGTGTGTCTCTGTCTGTTAGTGTGTGTGTGTGTCTGTCTGTTAGTGTGTGTGTGTCTCTGTCTGTTAGTGTGTGTGTGTCTCTGTCTGTTAGTGTGTGTGTGTGTGTGTGTGTCTGTCTGTTAGTGTGTGTGTGTCTCTGTCTGTTAGTGTGTGTGTGTCTCTGTCTGTTAGTGTAAGTGTGTGTGTGTCTGTCTGTTAGTGTGTGTGTGTCTCTGTCTGTTAGTGTGTGTGTGTCTCTGTCTGTTAGTGTGTGTGTGTGTGTGTGTGTGTGTCTGTCTGTTAGTGTGTCTGTGTGTGTCTCTGTCTGTTAGTGTGTGGGGCTGTGTCTGTTGGTGTGTGTGTGTTTGCGTAGCAGTGTCTGTCTGTTGTGGTGGGATATGTGTGTGGGAGGGGCAGTATGGTCCCTGTCCTCTGGGTGGGAGGGGCAGTATGGTCCCTGTCCTCTGGGTGGGAGGGGCAGTATGGTCCCTTGTCCTCTGGGTGGGAGGGGCAGTATGGTCCCTGTCCTCTGGGTGGGAGGGGCAGTATGGTCCCTGTCCTCTGGGTGGGAGGGGCAGTATGGTCCCTGTCCTCTGGGTGGGAGGGGCAGTATGGTCCCTGTCCTCTGGGTGGGAGGGGCAGTATGGTCCCTGTCCTCTGGGTGGGAGGGGCAGTATGGTCCCTGTCCTCTGGGTGGGAGGGGGGGTATGGTCCCTGTCCTCTGGGTGGGAGGGGCAGTATGGTCCCTGTCCTCTGGGTGGGAGGGGCAGTATGATTTCTGTCTGTATATGTTTGATGGCTCCTGCTTAATTCAGCTCCAACCAGCCTCCAAGCAGGAAGATATGTCGTCCCTGGCCCCAGAACAAATTCACAACAGCCCACTCATAACCCATTGACCCAGAGGACTTTCAGCACAACCATTCCTCCACAGCCCTCCACCACTATTTGGAACAGAAATATTAAACACATTTGGATGAATGCCAGAGAAATGAGGGCTCTTCTGGGGATATTAATAAAATGACTGTAGTCACAGGGAGGTATATTCTCTGTGCAATAAATTACACTTCACTGCAGCTCAGGGGCTAGGGGACAGGGGGTAGGGGGTTTAGGGTATATATGGGGGTTTAGGGTATATATGGGGTTTTAGGGTACATATGGGGGTTTAGGGTATATATGGGGGTTTAGGGTATATATGGGGGTTTAGGGTATATGTGGGGATTTAGGGTATATATGGGGGTTTAGGGGTTTAGGGTATATATGGGGGTTTAGGGTATATATGGGGGGGTTTAGGGTTTAGGGTATATATGGGGTTTAGGGTATATATGAGGGTTTAGGGTATATATATGAGGGTATATATGGGGGTTTAGGGTATATGGGGGTTTGATGGGGTTTAGGGTTTAGGGTATATATATGGGGGTTTAGGGTATATATGGGGGTTTAGGGTATAAATGGGGGTTTAGGGTATATATGGGTGTTTAGGGTATATATGGGGGTTTAGGGTATATATGGAGGTTTAGGGTATATATGGGTGTTTAGGGTATATATGGGGGTTTAGGGTATATATGGGTGTTTAGGGTATATATGGGGGTTTAGGGTATATATGGGTGTTTAGGGTATATATGGGCGTTTAGGGTATATATGGGGGTTTAGGGTATGGAAATAGGGGTATGTTGAGAGATGTGTAAAACGAGTAAATTATTCTTCAGCTGAAACAAAAACCCTAAAATGAATTATTAAGTATTAACAACACGGTTTAATGACTTGCATATCAGGACACACTTGTACACCTTTAAGATGTCAGATTGTAAGCATATTAGCATAATGTAACTAGTATATCAGGAACATGGTAAGCTCATATAATGGGTATCATGTTGTAAAACCCCACCCGTTTACAATGTATTACCATGATTACTATCCTAGCCAATCGGAAATTTGGTTCATGAACTTTGCCTTAGGAGGGTAAGAAATATTTTTGGGTAATTTAACAGTTTAAGATATTGGCTTTGTGTATTTTACTATTACTCACTTTCAACAGCGTACACCAAACCTGTCTTCTCAAACAGATTTGTTCTCTATTAAATTCTCAGTGTCCAGAACCCCTGTCGGGAAATTAAATGTTGGAAGACAAGTAATGGTTGGCAGGGTATGTCCAAGGGCTAGTTCACCCCAGGAAACACAAATCATCACATTTGGGGAAAGCCAATGATCTATTCATCATTATCAGGTGTTTTTTTTACCATGATTTAACTTTGTGGTATGTCAATAAAATTTGTAAATCGTATCACATTATCATGTTTAATTCTTGGAAATGTATTTGGGGCTAATACAATTCCAACATTACGCCAAATCAGGCAATATATGGTCTGGTCACGAATGAAGAGGCAGGACTCAAGCATGGGTCAATGAAGGACATTTATTAAACATAATATAAGAATACTTAAGCAAATGTTACACAGGGAAAGAACAAATTAAAATAAGGACAGTGATTTGGGAACAGGTGAGGGAAATAAACAAACCAGTTTCCATAATCCCCAGACGTTGGATTTCACAGGCACGGCCATCCTGCCTAGAGATGTGACAGTGTGGGCTGTTCAGAACACATTTATCTATACTGTCAGGGAATTTAAGTATTCACTGCTCCAATAGACTAATCTACTTTATTGTACTTGACTATCTCACTGGTCCAGTGTTGTAATGGGTCAATCTCACCAGTTTAGTTTTAGAATTTGTCATATCTTACCTGTTTTTGAGGTTCCTGTTTTCCCTCAGACTTCATCAGAACCCTGGGGCTGAACTGCAGAACAGCTGACTCAAATACTCAAATGTTCTGAGGAAACTAAAGAACACAAACAGTGAAATTGGACTCGTACACAACATGACCTACATAAAGTCTCCACCCGCATAACATGACCTACTTAAAGTAACGTCTCTGGCTCCAAACATCCAGGGCTAGTGGAGCTGCTGTAGAAGACCTGGTCTAGTGGAGCTGCTGTAGAAGACCTGGTCTAGTGGAGCTGCTGTAGAAGACCTGGTCTAGTGGAGCTGCTGTAGAAGACCTGGTATAGTGGATCTGGTCTAGTGGATCTGGTCAAGTGGATCTGGTCAAGTGGATCTGGTCTAGTGGAGCTGGTGTAGTGGATCTGGTCTAGTGGAGCTGGTCTAGTGGAGCTGGTCTAGTGGAGCTGGTCTAGTGGAGCTGGTCTAGTGGATCTGGTGGATCTGGTCTAGTGGAGCTGGTGTAGTGGATCTGGTCTAGTGGATCTGGTCTAGTGGAGCTGGTCTAGTGGATCTGGTCTAGTGGATCTGGTCTAGTGGATCTGGTCTAGTGGAGCTGGTCTAGTGGATCTGGTCTAGTGGATCTGGTCTAGTGGATCTGGTCTAGTGGAGCTGGTCTAGTGGAGCTGGTCTAGTGGATCTGGTCTAGTGGAGCTGGTCTAGTGGATCTGGTCTAGTGGATCTGGTCTAGTGGATCTGGTCTAGTGGAGCTGGTGTAGTGGAGCTGGTCTAGTGGATCTGGTCTAGTGGATCTGTTCTAGTGGAGCTGCTGCAGTGGACCTGGTCTAGAGGAGCTGGTGGAGTCACATAGTGGGAGGTGGGAGGAGAACAAGACAACATCCTATACAGAATATAACAGGAGTCACAGTGGGAGGTGGGAGGAGAGAATGTATTTAATGTAGAGGAATAATGCTGGCGGCTGAATTGACATCCAACAGCCACGTGTGTTTATTTTGCCATTAATCCCATCTCCCTGTTTATCTAAAAGACCTAAAATAACACCTATATAATAACACAGCCTATTTAATTATACATGGAAGGGCTTGATTTACCCCAGCCTGGCCAAAGACCACAGACTCACCTCCAGAAACCCTGGGGTCTTAGAGAGATGAGGTGGTGGGACAGGTGGGGGTGGTGTTACAGGTGGGGGTGGTGGGACAGGTGTAGGGAAAGTGTGTAGGGACAGGGTGTAGAGACAGGGTGTAAGGACAGGGTGTAGAGACAGGGTGTAAGGACAGGGTGTAGAGACAGGGTGTAGGGACAGGGTGTAGAGACAGGGTGTAGGGACAGGGTGTAGGGACAGGGTGTAGAGACAGGGTGTAGGGACAGGGTGTAAGGACAGGGTGTAGAGACAGGGTGTAGGGACAGGGTGTAGAGACAGGGTGTTGGGACAGGGTGTAGAGACAGGGTGTAGGGACAGGGTGTAGAGACAGGGTGTAGGGACAGGGTGTAGGGACAGGGTGTAGAGACAGGGTGTAGGGACAGGGTGTAGAGACAGGGTGTAAGGACAGGGTGTAGAGACAGGGTGTAGGGACAGGGTGTAGAGACAGGGTGTAGGGACAGGGTGTAGAGACAGGGTGTAGGGACAGGGTGTAGAGACAGGGTGTAAGGACAGGGTGTAGAGACAGGGTGTAGGGACAGGGTGTAGAGACAGGGTGTTGGGACAGGGTGTAGGGACAGGGTGTAGAGACAGGGTGTAAGGACAGGGTGTAGAGACAGGGTGTAGGGACAGGGTGTAGAGACAGGGTGTAGAGACAGGGTGTTGGGACAGGGTGTAGAGACAGGGTGTAGGGACAGGGTGTAGAGACAGGGTGTAGGGACAGGGTGTAGAGACAGGGTGTAGGGACAGGGTGTAGAGACAGGGTGTAAGGACAGGGTGTAGAGACAGGGTGTAGGGACAGGGTGTAGAGACAGGGTGTAGAGACAGGGTGTAGGGACAGGGTGTAGAGACAGGGTGTAAGGACAGGGTGTAGAGACAGGGTGTAGGGACAGGGTGTAGAGACAGGGTGTTGGGACAGGGTGTAGGGACAGGGTGTAAGGACAGGGTGTAGAGACAGGGTGTAGGGACAGGGTGTTGGGACAGGGTGTAGGGACAGGGTGTAGGGACAGGGTGTAGAGACAGGGTGTAGAGACAGGGTGTAAGGACAGGGTGTAGGGACAGGGTGTAGGGACAGGGTGTAGGGACAGGGTGTAGGGACAGGGTGTAGGACAGGGTGTAGGGACAGGGTGTTGGGACAGGGTGTAGAGACAGGGTGTAGAGAAGGACAGGGTGTAGAGACAGGGTGTAGGGACAGGGTGTGGGACAGGGTGTAGGGACAGGGTGTAGGGACAGGGTGTAGAGACAGGGTGTAGAGACAGGGTGTAGGACAGGGTGTAGAGACAGGGTGTGGGACAGGGTGTAGGGACAGGGTGTAGGGACAGGGTGTAGGGACAGGGTGTAGGGACAGGGTGTTGGGACAGGGTGTAGGGACAGGGTGTAGGGACAGGGTGTAGAGACAGGGTGTAAGGACAGGGTGTAGAGACAGGGTGTAAGGACAGGGTGTAGAGACAGGGTGTAGAGACAGGGTGTAGAGACAGGGTGTAAGGACAGGGTGTAGAGACAGGGTGTTGGGACAGGGTGTAGAGACAGGGTGTAGAGACAGGGTGTAGGGACAGGGTGTAGAGACAGGGTGTAGGGACAGGGTGTAGAGACAGGGTGTAGGGACAGGGTGTAGAGACAGGGTGTAGGGACAGGGTGTAGAGACAGGGTGTAGGACAGGGTGTAGGGACAGGGTGTAGGGACAGGGTGTAGGGACAGGGTGTAGGGACAGGGTGTAGGGACAGGGTGTAGGGACAGGGTGTAGGGACAGGGTGTTGGGACAGGGTGTAGGGACAGGGTGTAGAGACAGGGTGTAGGGACAGGGTGTAAGGACAGGGTGTAGAGACAGGGTGTAGGGACAGGGTGTAGAGACAGGGTGTAGGGACAGGGTGTTGGGACAGGGTGTAGGGACAGGGTGTAGGGACAGGGTGTAAGGACAGGGTGTAGGGACAGGGTGTAGAGACAGGGTGTAAGGACAGGGTGTAAGGACAGGGTGTAGGGACAGGGTGTAAGGACAGGGTGTAAGGACAGGGTGTTGGGACAGGGTGTAAGGACAGGGTGTTGGGACAGGGTGTAGAGACAGGGTGTAAGGACAGGGTGTAAGGACAGGGTGTAGGGACAGGGTGTAAGGACAGGGTGTAGAGACAGGGTGTTGGGACAGGGTGTAGAGACAGGGTGTTGGGACAGGGTGTAGGGACAGGGTGTAGGGACAGGGTGTAGGGACAGGGTGTAAGGACAGGGTGTAGAGACAGGGTGTAGAGACAGGGTGTAGGGACAGGGTGTAGAGACAGGGTGTAGGGACAGGGTGTAGAGACAGGGTGTAGAGACAGGGTGTAGAGACAGGGTGTAGAGACAGGGTGTAAGGACAGGGTGTAGAGACAGGGTGTAGAGACAGGGTGTAGAGACAGGGTGTAGGGACAGGGTGTAGAGACAGACACTCACAGAGATCTTTAATTCTATAACATAGTATGGTTCCTCTGGAGTCCTTTGTCCAGTACTTTTACCTTGAAGCATCTTTCTGAAGTCCATCTGTGTTGCTTTTTAACTGCAATCAACAGTCATGCATGACGTGACGTGACTGGACAGCACAGCCTGCCAGTTGTCATGGTGAATATTATTTTCCTGACAACAGAGATCCAAATACATTCATCGTCCCAACACTTCCACAAACAAACTCTCAACCATGACGAAGGGTTCAACCCCCCTAATCAGAGTAACCAGCTGTTGAGGGGTTTGAACACTTCGTCACTGTATGAATCTCACCAGAGTTACGTGAGATTGGTTCTAAGACGACTGCTCGTCTCAGAATCGACCGCAGATAAACTCGGTCTTGTCACAGTCTCGGACAAGACCACAACAGCTGGAATATCACTGGCTAAATTGCCTGGTCATTGTTAAACACTTTGTTATAACTACAAAAGATGAGCAAAGGCACTTGAGACCGCTAGAAACGTTTCTTTGACAGACAAGGACTGTTGCTGAGCAACCATCAACCGCAGGTACGATTAACATTATAAATTTCCCATCACACATTTACAAGAATATCCGTATCAGGCTTTGAACCGGGCCACCATATGAGCATCTGATATTGATGTAAGGTCTAAACCAAAGGTCTCCTCTATCTGTGTCATCCATGACCAGCTCTTCAACCAGCCTGCACCAGCTTGTATATTCACACAGCCAAACTAAGACACAAATGGAAGGTGTGAATAACATTTCCACAAGTCACACCGCAGGAATTCAACGTTTGTTTCTCTGTTTCTGTCTGAAGATATGTTGACATTCCCTGAGCAGATTGTTTTATTTCCTGTCCATCTGCAAGAAACCGAAAGGTGATGAAAGATGAACCTTTGGATGAGTTAATGGACGGGTGGGGAGGCACTGGAGGACTTTATGTTGATCAACAGTAATGATTGGTGCTTCGTTTGGTCCATCAGAACAAGACTGCAACCTAAATTACACAATAGACCAATGGGGAGGCAGAAAAAAGAGACTGTAGTTCTGTGGGCCATGGTCAGTAATAGTGAACTGTGGAGGGATTAGCTGTATATCCTACCTAGAACATCTGCTATGACAGACAAAGACATGCCAGAGGATCTCTATGAGAAGAATGTTCCCCTCCAGACTCACCCAGACGTGCCACATCGCTTTCCAGTCAGAGGATTCCCAGACTGTTTATTTGACAGACCAGGAAGAAAAGCTCCAAACAATTCAGATATTGTGTATCTAAATCTATCTATGTGCAGCAATATGTAGCCAGACTGCTACAGCCCAACCCTTAACAACCAATGCTACCCCCAGAACCCCCTACTCCTCCTAATGCAAATGAACCGCAAGGACATGAGTGTGGAGGCTGATGAATACCAGGGGTGTGGAGGCTGATGAATACCAGGGGTGTGGAGGCTGATGAATACCAGGGGTGTGGAGGCTGATGAATACCAGAGGTGTGGAGGCTGATGAATACCAGAGGTGTGGAGGCTGATGAATACCAGAGGTGTGGAGGCTGATGAATACCAGAGGTGTGGAGGCTGATGAATACCAGAGGTGTGGAGGCTGATGAATACCAGGGGTGTGGAGGCTGATGAATGGAGGCTGATGAATACAGGGGTGTGGAGGCAGAGGTGTGGAGGCTGATGAATACCAGGGTGTGGAGGCTGATGAATACCAGAGGTGTGGAGGCTGATGAATACCAGAGGTGTGGAGGCTGATGAATACCAGAGGTGATGAATACCAGGGTGTGGAGGCTGATGAATACCAGAGGCTGATGTACCAGGGGTGGAGGCTGATGAATACCAGAGATGAATACCAGGGGTGTGGAGGCTGATGAATACCAGGGGTGTGGAGGCTGATGAATACCAGAGGTGTGGAGGCTGATGTACCAGGGTGTGGAGGCTGATGAATACCAGGGTGTGGAGGCTGATGAATACCAGAGGTGTGGAGCCTGATGAATACCAGGGGTGTGGAGGCTGATGAATACCAGGGGTGTGGAGGCTGATGAATACCAGGGGTGTGGAGGCTGATGAATACCAGGGGTGTGGAGGCTGATGAATACCAGGGGTGTGGAGGCTGATGAATACCAGAGGCTGTGTGGAGGCTGATGAATACCAGGGTGTGGAGGCTGATGAATACCAGGGTGTGGAGGCTGATGAATACCAGGGGTGTGGAGGCTGATGAATACCAGAGGTGTGGAGGCTGGTACCAGGGGTGTGGAGGCTGATGAATACCAGGGGTGTGGAGGCTGATGAATACCAGGGTGTGGAGGCTGATGAATACCAGGGGTGTGGAGGAATACCTGGAGGCTGATGAATACCAGGGTGTGGAGGCTGGTGAATACCAGGGGTGTGGAGGCTGATGAATACCAGGGGTGTGGAGGCTGATGAATACCAGGGGTGTGGAGGCTGATGAATACCAGGGGTGTGGAGGCTGATGAATACCAGGGGTGTGGAGGCTGGTGAATACCAGGGGTGTGGAGGCTGGTGAATACCAGGGGTGTGGAGGCTGATGAATACCAGGGGTGTGGAGGCTGGCTGGAGGCTGATGAATACCAGGGGGTGGAGGTGATGAGAGGCTGATGAATACCAGGGGTGTGGAGGCTGATGAATACCAGGGGTGTGGAGGCTGATGAATACCAGGGGTGTGGAGGCTGATGAATACCAGGGGTGTGGAGGCTGATGAAGGGGTGTGGACCAGGGGTGTGGAGGCTGATGAATACCAGGGGTGTGGAGGCTGATGAAGGGGTGTGGAGGCTGATGAATACCAGGGGTGTGGAGGCTGAATGAATGAATACCAGGGTGTGGAGGCTGATGAATACCAGGGGTGTGGAGGCTGATGAATACCAGGGGTGTGGAGGCTGATGAATACCAGGGGTGTGGAGGCTGATGAATACCAGGGGTGTGGAGGCTGATGAATACCAGGGGTGTGGAGGCTGATGAATACCAGGGGTGTGGAGGCTGATGAATACCAGAGGGTGTGGAGGCTGATGAATACCAGGGGTGTGGAGGCTGATGAATACCAGGGTGTGGAGGCTGGTGAATACCAGGGGTGTGGAGGCTGATGAATACCAGGGGTGTGGAGGCTGATGAATACCAGGGGTGTGGAGGCTGATGAATACCAGGGGTGGAGGCTGATGAATACCAGGGGTGTGGGCTGATGAATACCAGGGGTGTGGAGGCTGATGAATACCAGGGGTGTGGAGGCTGGTGAATACCAGGGGTGTGGAGGCTGATGAATACCAGGGGTGTGGAGGCTGATGAATACCAGGGGTGTGGAGGCTGATGAATACCAGAGGTGTGGAGGCTGATGAATACCAGGGGTGTGGAGGCTGATGAATACCAGGGGTGTGGAGGCTGATGAATACCAGGGGTGTGGAGGCTGATGAATACCAGGGGTGTGGAGGCGGATGAATACCAGGGGTGTGGAGGCTGGTGAAAGGGAGGGGAACTGTAATGCCTCCTGGCTCACTGAGAACATCTAGTGAATACTCCAGTTCCAGGGTGAGAGGGCTCCAGTTCCAGGGTGAGGGCTCCAGTTCCAGGGTGAGAGGGCTCCAGTTCCAGGGTGAGAGGGCTCCAGTTCCAGGGTGAGGGCTCCAGTTCCAGGGTGAGGGCTCCAGTTCCAGGGTGAGGGCTCCAGTTCCAGGGTGAGGGCTCCAGTTCCAGGGTGAGGGCTCCAGTTCCAGGGTGAGGGCTCCAGTTCCAGGGTGAGAGGGCTCCAGTTCCAGGGTGAGGGCTCCAGTTCCAGGGTGAGGGCTCCAGTTCCAGGGTGAGGGCTCCAGTTCCAGGGTGAGAGGGCTCCATGTCCTGGAGGAGTGAAGTTCACATTGTGACAGCAGATTGCAGCCAATGACACGCTTTGCAGAGCGGATGAGGCTGCCGTTGTTGGACAAATCATTAGAATGGTGCAGAAGATCCGTGTCTATGTTGTCTCTGGTAATAAACACATATCTTGCATATTCACCCTCTTGACCAACCAGTGTGGTAGGGTTCTTTCCAGTAACCTGGCCTTTGGAATGTTCTCCACACCTCATTAAACAGTTCAAACCTAGCGTTTAAGAAGGACCTGGAGGACACACACAGACTACTACTATTTTTAGCCCTGCTCCGTTGTAAAGGTGAAGGGTCATCTTCTTAGCTTTCGTCCTGGTGTCCAGATGTGCTTGGTGAAGACAGCAGTATCTGAACCTGGGAGGGGGTGTCCCTGTGGGAGGGGGTGTCCCTGTGGGCAGTCAAAAGTTCCTGTTTTCTATTTCAAGAAGTTTTCCCAAAATATACTGAGTCTTCATGTCACATGAACCCAACATCTAGAGTCATTTAGGGTTTAGGGTTCATCTGTTGCTTTATATATGTAAGAAAGCCTTCATTTTATTTGGTCAGAGAAAATGATGGTTAGTTTCTGATATCATTTTAATATTGGAGTGCAATAGAGATCAATGTCGTTGTTCCTTCTGTGACATCTGTTAATTACGGCTGGATGAAGGACTAGGAGAGGGTTAAGCAGAACTGGAGATACATCTTCAACCTCTGTCCATTCATCCACTACATCTGTGTGGTCACCTCAGACATCTGTGTGGTCACCTCAGACATCTGTGTGGTCATCTCAGACATCTGTGTGGTCATCTCAGACATCTGTGTGGTCACCTCAGACATCTGCGTGGTCATCTCAGACATCTGCGTGGTCATCTCAGACATCTGCGTGGTCATCTCAGACATCTGCGTGGTCATCTCAGACATCTGCGTGGTCATCTCAGACATCTGCGTGGTCACCTCAGACATCTGCGTGGTCACCTCAGACATCTGCGTGGTCACCTCAGACATCTGCGTGGTCACCTCAGACATCTGCGTGGTCATCTCAGACATCTGCGTGGTCATCTCAGACATCTGTGTGGTCATCTCAGACATCTGTGTGGTCATCTCAGACATCTGTGTGGTCATCTCAGACATCTGTGTGGTCATCTCAGACATCTGCGTGGTCACCTCAGACATCTGCGTGGTCACCTCAGACATCTGCGTGGACATCTGCGTGGTCATCTCAGACATCTGTGTGGTCATCTCAGACATCTGTGTGGTCATCTCAGACATCTGCGTGGTCACCTCAGACATCTGCGTGGTCATCTCAGACATCTGCGTGGTCATCTCAGACATCTCAGACATCGTGGTCATCTCAGACATCTCAGACATCGTGGTCACCTCAGACATCTGCGTGGTCACCTCAGACATCTGCGTGGTCACCTCAGACATCTGTGTGGTCACCTCAGACATCTGTGTGGTCAGACATCTCAGACATCTGTGTGGTCATCTCAGACATCTGCGTGGTCACCTCAGACATCTGCGTGGTTATCTCAGACATCTGCGTGGTCATCTCAGACATCTGCGTGGTCACCTCAGACATCTGTGTGGTCACCTCAGACATCTGTGTGGTCACCTCAGACATCTGTGTGGTCACCTCAGACATCTGCGTGGTCACCTCAGACATCTGCGTGGTCACCTCAGACATCTGCGTGGTCACCTCAGACATCTGCGTGGTCATCTCAGACATCTGTGTGGTCATCTCAGACATCTGTGTGGTCATCTCAGACATCTGTGTGGTCATCTCAGACATCTGCGTGGTCACCTCAGACATCTGTGTGGTCACCTCAGACATCTGTGTGGTCACCTCAGACATCTGTGTGGTCACCTCAGACATCTGTGTGGTCATCTCAGACATCTGCGTGGTCACCTCAGACATCTGCGTGGTCACCTCAGACATCTGTGTGGTTATCTTAGATATCTGTGTGATTGAGGATCTGGACCAGATATCAAATAAACGTTTGTCTGCAGAGCCGATCTCTGGTGAAGTAATTACTGCAGGACCAAGATATGGGTCGTGTTTCCTCTGAGGGTCATGTAACAAAACCATGAAGTAATTACTGCAGGACCCAGTTATGGGTCATGTTCCATCTGAGCGTCATGTAACAGAACCATGTAACCGAACCATGCGCGGAAATAGAGAGAGGAGAGGGAAGGAAAACACGAGTCCAGAGGAAAAACCATTTGGCCTCAGAATATATCCTCTTCCTGTGATTACCTTCCTTCTATTAGCATTCCTGGTAATGTCGTTCTCTAAGTGTTTGGCGTAGAAAAGGAGCAGAGAACAGAGGGGTTGGTTCATTAACCTGATTTAAACCGGTTAGATTGTGTTGCATGGGAGGCCATGTTGAGCCATGATGGCGGTTTCAGGGTTTTTTAGAGGTCTTCAGGAAATGTGTTTGTTTCAAATTGCTGCTGTCGATCTTTTGCTAACTGTGCCAGTCCCTTTAGCATGCTACTGATCACTGCCAGAAAACCAACTCAGACGTAGGGAAAGTAAAGTGCTAACTTTGACAAACGCTCATTTATGAATTTCCACTTCTGAGTGACTCACCTAGCTTTGCGTATTGTATGAGAATTATTGTCGGCATGGTTACATATGATTGATGTTCACAGCTAAGGTCTAACCTGTTCTGAGTTACGTTCAACTAGGAGGGAGGTGAAGGTGTCCAGGAGAAAAGGTTTTGCTTGATACCAAGTTTAACATGTTAACTACTCTTAAACAGCAGCCAGTCAGTGAGCCTGCAAAACATTCACTCATGCGTCAGCTGAAACTGAGACTTTATAGAAACCTGGCCTGAACCGTAATAAGTGCAGGGTAAAGCCTCCAAAAGAGAATTAAAATAATTACATGAAAAAAACGAGTGAGTATGTAAAATATACAAAAGAACCCACTAAGTATTTTACATTTTGCTACAGGTTATATTCCCGTCGCTAACAGCTGCCTACATTCCTCTAAGTGTTTTATTCCGACGGTCATTGAGAAGTAAAGAAAGCATCCAGTGGGCCAACATGATTACTGTGATTATAACCATTAATACAGGTTCACTGCTGAAATAGAAATTAAGTCATCATGAATCATTGCTTTATCTGATGAAGACTAGGAAGGCTATGTGAGAGTCCAACGGCTTCAGAGAACTACTGCTTATTTCCCCAAGCTGGATTTTAAAGGCAATGCACTTCTCTTTGTTAGCTGGCGGCTGTTAGCTGGTACCTGTTAGCTGGTAACTGTTAGCTGGTGGCTGTTAGCTGGTACCTGTTAGCTGGTGGCTGTTAGCTGGTACCTGTTTGCTGGTGGCTCTTTGCTGGTGGCTGTTTGCTGGTGGCTGTTTGCTGGTGGCTGTTGACTGGTGGCTGTTTGCTGGTGGCTGTTGACTGGTGGCTGTTTGCTGGTGGCTGTTGACTGGTGGCTGTTGACTGGCGGCTGTTGACTGGCGGCTGTTAGCTGGCGGCTGTTTGCTGGTACCTGTAAGCTGGTACCTGTTAGCTGTTTAGCTATAGATGTCCCTACCCTGTGTGTGTGGCTGACGTTTGCTCTCCTCAACGCGCTTTCATCTGCAATTTTCCACTACAGTTTTTGGAACAATCTGGAACAATCTCTGTAGACTCATTGTCTCTCTGCTAGCTAGCTGCTTCCAATTGCTCCAAACAAACAATGCAACCCTAATTTTTACATAACCTAACCATAACCAAAAAACTCATGTGGGGCCCAAATTGTTTGCCTTTTTTGTGGGGAATTCTGGTCCTCCTGTAGTCTGACAATAGACTACCACTAGCACTAGTTCCTCTGTCAGACCACCAGACTATTGTAGCACTAGTTCCTCTGTCAGACCACCAGACTATTGTAGCACTAGTTCCTCTGTTAGACCACCAGACTATTGTAGCACTAGTTCCTCTGTCAGACCACCAGACTATTGTAGCACTAGTTCCTCTGTCAGACCACCAGACTATTGTAGCACTAGTTCCTCTGTCAGACCACCAGACTATTGTAGCACTAGTTCCGCTGTCAGACCACCAGACTATTGTAGCACTAGTTCCTCTGTTAGACCACCAGACTATTGTAGCACTATTTCCTCTGTCAGACCACCAGACTATTGTAGCACTAGTTCCTCTGTCAGACCACCAGACTATTGTAGCACTAGTTCCTCTGTCAGACCACCAGACTATTGTAGCACTAGTTCCTCTGTCAGACCACCAGACTATTGTAGCACTAGTTCCTCTGTCAGACCACCAGACTATTGTAGCACTAGTCGCCTGTCTAAACCAAAAGGCTAAACATACTTTGCTCTGGGTCGAGCCACAAAAGCCTGCTGTTCGCCTCACCCCTGACCAACATGCACCCACCATGTTTAGAAAATACTCCTGTGGTCCAAAGCACACAGCCAGCTTCACCACTGAAATAAATCTCAATTTCCTACAGCCACTTTCTCCATTTAGACCTGATGTAATGGGATGGTAATCAAAGACGCTTTTTCAGCAGTCTCTCCGGATCTGGCTGTCGTGACAACAGTCCTCTGATATCCTGTTCAAATAATTGAAACCTATAAAGGAACAAGCCCATTCACCTATTAACATGTGTCATGTTTACAGCAGCACCCCTAACCTGATCACACACACACACGACCCGCCGTGGTCCATTTAATGTGAAACCCTTTAGTAAAACAGTGAGCTGAGTCGCCAACTGACTCAATGGCTATTAGCACAAATACACAAGAAACACACACACATACACACAGACACACAGACACATACACACACACAGACACACACACACACACACACACACACCATGTCACAGTTAATGGTCCTGCCAGTGAAGGCTGAGGTGTGGTTGCTGGCGTGTTCCAAATAATGACCTCCTGCTACAGAGACTTTATTGTGTTAAACTGAGGGACTCAAACGTGAAATAGACCAATGAGAAATGTACTTATGTCAAATATACCAACATAAAATATGCCTTCAGGATAATGTACAACATAACATATGCCTTCAGGATAATGTACAACATAACATATGCCTTCAGGATAATGTACAACATAAAATATGCCTTCAGGATAATGTACAACATAAAATATGCCTTCAGGATAATGTACAACATAACATATGCCTTCAGGATAATGTACAACATAACATATGCCTTCAGGATAATGTACAACATAACATATGCCTTCAGGATAATGTACAACATAACATATGCCTTCAGGATAATGTACAACATAAAATATGCCTTCAGGATAATGTACAACATAACATATGCCTTCAGGATAATGTACAACATAACATATGCCTTCAGGATAATGTACAACATAAAATATGCCTTCAGGATAATGTACAACATAACATATGCCTTCAGGATAATGTACAACATAAAATATGCCTTTAGGATAATGTACAACATAAAATATGCCTTCAGGGTAATGTACAACATAAAATATGCCTTCAGGATAATGTACAACATAAAATATGCCTTCAGGATAATGTACAACATAAAATATGCCTTCAGGATAATGTACAACATAAAATATGCCTTCAGGATAATGTACAACATAACATATGCCTTCAGGATAATGTACAACATAACATATGCCTTCAGGATAATGTACAACATAACATATGCCTTCAGGATAATGTACAACATAAAATATGCCTTCAGGATAATGTACAACATAAAATATGCCTTCAGGATAATGTACAACATAAAATATGCCTTCAGGATAATGTACAACATAAAATATGCCTTCAGGATAATGTACAACATAAAATATGCCTTCAGGATAATGTACAACATAAAATATGCCTTCAGGATAATGTACAACATAAAATATGCCTTCAGGATAATGTACAACATAAAATATGCCTTCAGGATAATGTACAACATAAAATATGCCTTCAGGATAATGTACAACATAAAATATGCCTTCAGGATAATGTACAACATAAAATATGCCTTCAGGATAATGTACAACATAAAATATGCCTTCAGGATAATGTACAACATAAAATATGCCTTCAGGATAATGTACAACATAACATATGCCTTCAGGATAATGTACAACATAAAATATGCCTTCAGGATAATGTACAACATAAAATATGCCTTCAGGATAATGTACAACATAAAATATGCCTTCAGGATAATGTACAACATAAAATATGCCTTCAGGATAATGTACAACATAAAATATGCCTTCAGGATAATGTACAACATAACATATGCCTTCAGGATAATGTACAACATAACATATGCCTTCAGGATAATGTACAAACATAATGCCTTCAGGATATGTACAACATAACATATGCCTTCAGGATAATGTACAACATAACATATGCCTTCAGGATAATGTACAACATAAAATATGCCTTCAGGATAATGTACAACATAACATATGCCTTCAGGATAATGTACAACATAAATATGCCTTCAGGATAATGTACAACATAAAATATGCCTTCAGGATAATGTACAACATAAAATATGCCTTCAGGATAATGTACAACATAAATATGCCTTCAGGATAATGTACAACATAAAATATGCCTTCAGGATAATGTACAACATAAAATATGCCTTCAGGATAATGTACAACATAACATATGCCTTCAGGATAATGTACAACATAACATATGCCTTCAGGATAATGTACAACATAAAATATGCCTTCAGGATAAACATATGCCTTCAGGATAATGTACAACATAACATATGCCTTCAGGATAATGTACAACATAAAATATGCCTTCAGGATAATGTACAACATAAAATATGCCTTCAGGATAATGTACAACATAAAATATGCCTTCAGGATAATGTACAACATAAAATATGCCTTCAGGATAATATAAACAACAGGATAATGTAAAATATGCCTTCAGGATAATGTACAACATAAAATATGCCTTCAGGATAATGTACAACATAAAATATGCCTTCAGGATAATGTACAACATAAAATATGCCTTCAGGATAATGTACAACATAAAATATGCCTTCAGGATAATGTACAACATAAAATATGCCTTCAGGATAATGTACAACATAACATATGCCTTCAGGATAATGTACAACATAACATAAAATATGCCTTCAGGATAATGTACAACATAAAATATGCCTTCAGGGATAATGCATAAAATATGCCTTCAGGATAATGTACAACATAAAATATGCCTTCAGGATAATGTACAACATAAAATATGCCTTCAGGATAATGTACAACATAAAATATGCCTTCAGGATAATGTACAACATAAAATATGCCTTCAGGATAATGTACAACATAAAATATGCCTTCAGGATAATGTACAACATATAAAATATGCCTTCAGGATAATGTACAACATAAAATATGCCTTCAGGATAATGTACAACATAAAATATGCCTTCAGGATAATGTACAACATAAAATATGCCTTCAGGATAAACAACATAAAATATGCCTTCAGGATAATGTACAACATAAAATATGCCTTCAGGATAATGTACAACATAAAATATGCCTTCAGGATAATGTACAACATAAATATGCCTTCAGGATAATGTACAACATAAACATATGCCTTCATAAAATATGCCTTCAGGATAATGTACAACATAAAATATGCCTTCAGGATAATGTACAACATAAAATATGCCTTCAGGATAATGTACAACATAAAATATGCCTTCAGGATAATGTACAACATAAAATATGCCTTCAGGATAATGTACAACATAACATATGCCTTCAGGATAATGTACAACATAAAATATGCCTTCAGGATAATGTACAACATAAAATATGCCTTCAGGATAATGTACAACATAAAATATGCCTTCAGGATAATGTACAACATAAAATATGCCTTCAGGATAATGTAAACAACATAAAATATGCCTTCAGGATAATGTACAACATAAAATATGCCTTCAGGATAATGTACAACATAAAATATGCCTTCAGGATAATGTACAACATAACATATGCCTTCAGGATAATGTACAACATAACATATGCCTTCAGGATAATGTACAACATAACATATGCCTTCAGGATAATGTACAACATAAAATATGCCTTCAGGATAATGTACAACATAACATATGCCTTCAGGATAATGTACAACATAAAATATGCCTTCAGGATAATGTACAACATAAAATATGCCTTCAGGATAATGTACAACATAAAATATGCCTTCAGGATAATGTACAACATAACATATGCCTTCAGGATAATGTACAACATAAAATATGCCTTCAGGATAATGTACAACATAACATATGCCTTCAGGATAATGTACAACATAACATATGCCTTCAGGATAATGTACAACATAACATATGCCTTCAGGATAATGTACAACATAAAAAATGCCTTCAGGATAATGTACAACATAAAATATGCCTTCAGGATAATGTACAACATAAAATATGCCTTCAGGATAATGTACAACATAACATATGCCTTCAGGATAATGTACAACATAAAATATGCCTTCAGGATAATGTACAACATAAAATATGCCTTCAGGATAATGTACAACATAAAATATGCCTTCAGGATAATGTACAACATAAAAGAGAACAAGTAGAAAAATACAAACAACAAATAGGCAAACATTGCATTTAGTAAATAATGCTCCACATAATCACATAGAACCAAAGCCCTGTTTCATTAATAACCACATAGAACCAAAGTCTTGCTTCAGTATTACACCACATAGAACCAAAGCCCTGCTTCAGTATTACACCACATAGAACCCGAGCCTGCTTCTGTAAAAACCACATAGAACCAAAGCCCTGCTTCATTAATAACCACATAGAACCAAAGCCCTGCTTCAGTATTACACCACATAGAACCAGAGCCTGCTTCAGTAAAAAAAAACAGATAAAACCAAAGCCTGCTTCAGAGACATGCTGGGAGGAGAGACATGCTGGGAGGAGAGACATGCTGGGAGGAGAGACATGCTGGGAGGAGAGACATGCTGGGAGGAGAGACATGCTGGGAGGAGAGACATGCAGAGACATGCTGGGAGGAGAGACATGCTGGGAGGAGAGACATGCTGGGAGGAGAGACATGCTGGGAGGAGAGACATGCTGGGAGGAGAGACATGCTGGGAGGAGAGACATGCTGGGAGGAGAGACATGCTGGGAGGAGAGACATGCTGGGAGGAGAGATCTGAGAGAGGAACACTTTCAGCTGCTCAGCCTACTGTATCATCATCACTTTTCATGGTCTTTGTTTCTAGTTTTCTGGGCACTCATCTTGATTGTCTGTTTGAAAGCAAATCTGTTTTTATTTTATGGGTAACATAGCAGTGTGTACAGGATACACTTTGAAGGTACTGTTCATTCCTTCTCAGAAATGCAACAAAAACAAAACGATTAAAAACAGCTGAGAATAAATATCAAACAGAAAGGCATAGAATTATGTATCGTACGATCTTTAAATACATCCTCCAAAAAGACCAGAATTGCAAGTGAGCCTAATTTCTAAACTCTGAGCAAAGATCTGTTGAGATGTTTTCTGATCTAACTGAATAACCAAACAAACACCGGGTTGAGAATCAGTTGTACAGCCTTTGTTAAAATATAACCTATACAGACTCACTCCTTCAAAGTGTGGAAAGAATATTAAAGAAAGGCTATCTAGGCAGAGTGCCATAGTATGGTATCTGAGACCTGGTATCTGAGACCTGGTATCTGAGACCTGGTATCTGAGACCTGGTATCTGAGACCTGGTATCTGAGACCTGGTATCTGAGACCTGGTATCTGAGACCTGGTATCTGAGACCTGGTATCTGAGACCTGGTATCTGAGACCTGGTATCTGAGACCTGGTATCTGAGACCTGGTATCTGAGACCTGGTATCTGAGATCTGGTATCTGAGGTCTGGTATCTGAGGTCTGCTATCTGAGGTCTGCTATCTGAGGTCTGCTATCTGAGGTCTGCTATCTGAGGTCTGCTATCTGAGGTCTGCTATCTGAGGTCTACATCTCAGGACTATGTAGGGTACATTACACATCTCAGGACTATGTAGGGTACATTATACATCTCAGGACTATGTAGGGTACATTATACATCTCAGGACTATGTAGGGTACATTACACATCTCAGGACTATGCAGGGTACATTACACATCTCAGGACTATGTAGGGTACATTACACATCTCAGGACTATGTAGGGTACATTACACATCTCAGGACTATGTAGGGTACATTACACATCTCAGGACTATGTAGGGTACATTACACATCTCAGGACTATGTAGGGTACATTACACATCTCAGGACTATGTACATTACACATCTCAGGACATTACACATCTCAGGACTATGTAGGGTACATTACACATCTCAGGACTATGTAGGGTACATTACACATCTCAGGACTATGTAGGGTACATTACACATCTCAGGACTATGTAGGGTACATTACACATCTCAGGACTATGTAGTGTACATTACACATCTCAGGACTATGTAGTGTACATTACACATCTCAGGACTATGTAGGGTACATTACACATCTCAGGACTATGTAGGGTACATTACACATCTCAGGACTATACATTACACATCTCAGTATGTAGGGTACATTACACATCTCAGGACTATGTAGGGTACATTACACATCTCAGGACTATGTAGGGTACATTACACATCTCAGGACTATGTAGGGTACATTACACATCTCAGGACTATGTAGGGTACATTACACATCTCAGGACTATGTAGGTACATTACACATCTCAGGTAGGGTACATTACACATCTCAGGTACATTACACATCTCAGGACTATGTAGGGTACATTACACATCTCAGGACTATGTAGGGTACATTACACATCTCAGGACTATGTAGGGTACATTACACATCTCAGGACTATGTAGGGTACATTACACATCTCAGGACTATGTAGGGTACATTACACATCTCAGGACTATGTAGGGTACATTACACATCTCAGGACTATGTAGGGTACATTACACATCTCAGGACTATGTAGGGTACATTACACATCTTACACATCTCAGGACTATGTAGGGTACATTACACATCTCAGGACTATGTAGGGTACATTACACATCTCAGGACTATGTAGGGTACATTACACATCTCAGGACTATGTAGGGTACATTACACATCTCAGGACTATGTAGTGTACATTACACATCTCAGGACTATGTAGGGTACATTACACATCTCAGGACTATGTAGGGTACATTACACATCTCAGGACTATGTAGGGTTCTGTCTGTGGATGCAGCACCTGGATCAACATTTATAACAGGAGACTAGAACATGGCTGTGGGAGGGGATTTTTTTCTCCTCACTGTGTGTGTGTGTGTGTGTGTGTGTGTGTGTGTGTGTGTGTGTGTGTGTGTGTGTGTGTGTGTGTGTGTGTGTGTGTGTGTGTGTGTGTGTGTGTGTGTGTGTGTGTGTGTGTGTGATTAAAAACTTGTGTATTTGTTGCCTTTAGCCGAGGCATAAAACTCTCTTCTCTGCAGATGACCAGAAAAAATCGTTAGAGAGGAGGTCAGATGTTTGTTTCTCTGTGACCACCAATCACTTTGATATCCAACATGATGTCATGACAGAAGGAAAGAGGGGGAGGGAGAGATGGAGAAGAAATGAGAGGAAAGGAGAGAGGGAGGGAGAGATGGAGAAGAAATGAGAGGAAAGGAGAGAGGGAGGGAGAGATGGAGAAGAAATGAGAGGAAAGGAGAGAGGGAGGGAGAGATGGAGAAGAAATGAGAGGAAAGGAGAGAGGGAGGGAGAGATGGAGAAGAAATGAGAGGAAAGGAGAGAGGGAGGGAGAGATGGAGAAGAAATGAGAGAAAGGGAGAGAGGAAGGGAGAGATGGAGAAGAAATGAGAGAAAGGGAGAGAGGAGGGAGAGATGGAGAAGAAATGATAGGAAAGGAGAGAGGAGGGAGAGATGGAGAAGAAATGAAAGGAAAGGGAGGGAGGGATGGGAGAAATGAGATGGAGAAGAAATGAAATGAGGAAAGGAGAGGGAGGGAGAGATGGAGAAGAAATGAGATGGAGAAGAAATGAGAGGAAAGGAGAGAGGGAGGGAGAGATGGAAATGAAGGAAATGAGAGGGAGGGAGAGATGGAGAAGAAATGAGAGAACGGGGAGAGGGAGGGAGAGATGGAGAAGAAATGAGAGAAAGGGAGAGAGGGAGGGAGAGATGGAGAAGAAATGAGAGAAAGGGAGAGATGGAGAAGAAATGAGATGGAGGGAGAGATGGAAAGAGAGAGGGAGAGTATCTGTGTCTCTCTCTAAGTAAGGTCATGTTGTAGCTGCTGAGTAAACTGGAATCCAAGCCAGTGGGCTTTCTGTTGGGTCTGGATGTTTGGAAGGACCACCTGAGTGAGAGGGGAAGGCTTGTCTGTCTGTCTGTCTGTCTGTCTGTCTGCCTCCCTGTCTGTCTGCCTCCCTGTCTGTCTGCCTCCCTGTCTGTCTGTCTGTCTGTCTGTCTGTCTGTCTGTCTCTGCCGTTTAGCCTCCCTGTCTGTCTGTCTGTCTTTCTGTCTGCCTCCCTGTCTGTCTGTCTGCCGTTTAGCCTCCCTGTCTGTCTGTCTGTCTGCTCGTCTGTCTGCCTGGAGGCTTTCCTCCCTGGGATTTGCATATATACGTTTTAAATGCTACTTGGCATGCTGTACAGATACAAGTGTTAGATAAAGCATGGAGATTGTATGAATGGTGAAAAGGCATTCACACATACAACCACACAGA
This sequence comes from Dallia pectoralis, assembly GCA_029465975.1. Lineage (NCBI taxonomy): Eukaryota > Metazoa > Chordata > Actinopteri > Esociformes > Umbridae > Dallia > Dallia pectoralis. The sequence continues at coordinate 655,359 of CM055758.1, forward strand.
ACCACACAAACATGCACACAACCTGGAGCTAGCACAGACAAGTTCCAGAAGTTTCCACATTCCCGTGTCACCGTGCCAACAGTTGTTGGCTGTGTTCCGTGGCTGTAGCAGCACACCTGGCCCACCGTGAGCGCCATAGCAACGGCCCTGTCACCGGGGAGATGGACAGGTTGTTTAGAGCGGCTTTTTGGCCAGACTCAGGGGAGACTGGAGTGGAGGAAAATGCACCCCCAAAAATATTCAGCCTCTAATATTTGTACACGGTAGAGCAACATAATTTTTTAGAGACTACCTATTCAGAATCACCAGTCTCACTGGACTATCACATACTATAATCACTCTGAAACTCTATAATAATCACTCTGAAACTCTATAATAATCACACTGAAAATCTACTACAATCACTCTGAGAATCTACTATAATCACTCTAAAACTCTATAATAATCACTCTGAAACTCTACTATAATCACTCTGAAACTACATTTTACAAGAATGAGTGTTAAGGTGAGACGGTTGGGTCAGAGTGTTAAGGTGATAGGGTTGAGATGATAGGGTTTGGTCCGAATGTTAAGGTCAGAGTGTTAAGATGAGAGTGTTATGGTCAGAGTGTTAAGGTCAGAGTGTTATGGTGAAAGTATTATGGGGAGAGTGTTAAGGTGAGAGTGTTATGGTAAGAGTGTTATGGTGAGAGTGTTATGGTGAGAGTGTTATGGTGAGAGTGTTATGGTGAGAGTGTTAAGGTGAGAGTGTTATGGTGAGAGTGTTATGGTCAGAGTGTTAAGGTGAGAGTGTTATGGTCAGAGTGTTAAGGTGAGAGTGTTATGTTGAGAGTGTTAAGGTGAGAGTGTTAAGGTGAGAGTGTTATGGTCAGAGTGTTAAGGTGAGAGTGTTATGGTGAGAGTGTTAAGGTGAGAGTGTTAAGGTGAGAGTGTTATGGTGAGAGTGTTATGGTGAGAGTGTAATGGTGAGAGTGTTATGGTGAGAGTGTTATGGTGAGAGTGTTATGGTGAGAGTGTTATGGTGAGAGTGTTATGGTCAGAGTGTTAAGGTGAGAGTGTTATGGTGAGAGTGTTAAGGTGAGAGTGTTAAGGTGAGAGTGTTATGGTCAGAGTGTTAAGGTGAGAGTGTTATGGTGAGAGTGTTATGGTGAGAGTGTAATGGTGAGAGTGTTAAGGTGAGAGTGTTATGGTGAGAGTGTTATGGTGAGAGTGTTATGGTGAGAGTGTTATGGTGAGAGTGTTATGGTGAGAGTGTTATGGTGAGAGTGTTATGGTGAGAGTGTTATGGTGAGAGTGTTATGATGAGAGTGTTAAGGTGAGAGTGTTTGTTCAGTAGCTGGGGTTTGGTGGTGACATTACATAATTCACTGGAAAGTTCTGTTTAGTTGAAGGTGAGGAAAATCATATGTAAAGTCTTTAGAGTTATTTTAACACTTTGCTCAATCAGAACCCAGGAATGTTTTCTCCCTGATACTAACCGTCTGCAGCCGACTGTTTGACAGCGGGTCAAGTGCCAAATACCACCCTATTCACTGCGTACTACACAACTTTAGACATACATTCTATGGGGAAAGGGCCATATGTGGAATACAGGGTGTGATTTGGGATTCATACTGGGTTTTCCTGGGCCAGGGACCGACCATTGGTTGGAAATGTTTTGGAGTACTTAAGGTCACCAGGTTCTTGTTTTTAACATTTTGGATTGTGAAGCAGAAAGACAATTTGTCTAAAGATGACAGATTGGAGTGTGTACAATGCTATTATTAAAAACGCCCCTTTACACACATGCAAATTTTTCACACATCAATTGATGAGTCGTGCTTCCATCTCTGTGACCAGGGGAGGAGAAAACATGCCTTTAGGATATTTCAAACGAATGTCCTTGATCTGGAAGATCAATATTTTGGTTGTTTTGGTGGTTTTGGAAAGTAAGACGTCAAACATAAAGTCTTGCCATGTTAAAGCCTGCCCATCTTAACATCTGTGGTCTGCTGTTGTAAGACACAACACAATCTAGTGTGTGTGTGTGTGTGTGTGTGTGTGTGTGTGACATTCTGTTACATGAAGGGAGATTGCCTGATCCAACATCACCACAGGAGACAGTGTAGTCTGATCCAGCCTGATCCAACATCAACACAGGAGACAGTGTAGTCTAATCGAGCCTGATCCAACATCAACACAGGAGACATTATAGTCTGATCCAGCCTGATCCAACATCACCACGGGAGACAGTGTAGTCGGATCCAACATCACCACAGGAGACAGTGTAGTCTGATCCAGCCTGATCCAACATCACCACGGGAGACAGTGTAGTCGGATCCAACATCACCACAGGAGACAGTGTAGTCTGATCCAGCCTGATCCAACATCACCACAGGAGACAGTGTAGTCTGATCCAACATCACCACAGGAGACACTGTAGTCTGATCCAACATCACCACAGGAGACAGTGTAGTCTGATCCAACATCCCCACAGGAGACACTGTAGTCTGATCCAACATCACCACAGGAGACAGTGTAGTCTGATCCAACATCCCCACAGGAGACAGTGTAGTCTGATCCAACATCCCCACAGGAGACAGTCTAGTCTGTATAGAGTACTACAGCTGGCTCTGATATTCATCTGATCCAGCCTGATCAAACAGCCCCACCCTCTGAAGGTTTCTTTATTTGTTGTACTAATTAGTTTTGGGGCTTGTCAGACGTGTCTTTTGGTCTGCCTCACTAGATCCCATTAACAGAGCACATTTTAACACACGCCCATTAAACCAAGCCTGTTTAAAAGCCCTGGTTATTTTTAGACTCTCTGGTTCTGTTTTTCAGAAGAAAACCAAATAAGAAGAGACACAGATCCCCATCAGAAAGCAGCCAGTCACCAATCAGGTAATGGCAGCACCCTAAACCCAACCCTGACCCTAACCCTGACCCTAAACCCCTGACCCTAAACCCCTGGTCCTAAACCCCTGACCCTAAACCCCTGACCCTAACCTCCTGACCCTAAACCCCTGACCCTAAACCCCTGACCCTAAACCTAACCCTGGAGGGAATGAGAATGTTCCAGCGCCAAGAGACCCAGTTAACTAGCTGGTGATTGAAGATCTGAAGCCAGGGAAGCAGCCTCACCCTCCACCCTCTCCTCCTTCCAGAGGAGCAATCAGTGATTTTAGGAATGCTCTCAGTGTGCTCATTTGGTTGTGTGCTGTTAAAGACGCCCAGTCGGCTGCTCTCAGAAGACAAATCATGAGTAACACTCCCGAAAGTCCTGGCACACTGTATCTGAGCCCTCTGATGCTGGAAAGGGTTTACTGGGTTAAAAGACCATTAAGACATACAGAGCTTGAGTTCTGAATCCTCTGTAGACACACACACACACACATATATGTATACACACACACATATATATATATACAGACACACACACACACAAAACACCATAACACACTCCAAAATACAACAATACAAAACACTATAACTCAGTCCAACAATATCATCACAGTAACACTTCAGAACTAACACAAGACACCACAACAAGACAACACTACACAACAACACAAATATTAGTCATACTATTTTTCAAGTGACAATTGCGGATTAGCCAAGGGATTTGCCATTTGTTAAATAACGTAGTGGAGTTATGCTACAAGACCACAAAACATGAAACATTGCTTCAGCCGTACTTTCAGTATTTCAAATGTAGTCAATTAACCCATTTTAACGTACAGCCTGTTTATATAGACCTCTTCCCCTGTCTCTCACAAAAGTGTTAAGCAGCACCACTTTACTCTATAAACAACTAGATATAAAATGACATATGTTCCTCAGCGGTTTGGAAAAAAATCACTTTGGTGAGATGAGAAAGGCTGTTTTGAATAATACAAGTGACATGAGGTTTTTAAGCGTGTCAGTTATGAAGTTACTGTGTTTGTCTTGGATTGACATAAAGCAGAAGACTTTGGCTGCCAGTTAGCTGGTTGAAAACACAGTCACATATATTGTGTGATTACTTTTGATAACTGAGCATATTTATAGAGTAACTAAGTGTTGCACAATAAACACAAAATAAACACTCTGTGCAGATAAAAATGGCCCACGTTCATGTGTTTTGATAAATCTAACGTCATGTAATAATGATGTGATTCAATCCCTGAAGCCAGCGTACTTACAGACTACCTAAAAAAAAACACTTCTACACAAATACTGAAAGCTATTAATTACTAGTATTTTGTACTGTGTCAACAGAGCAAGACAAATGTTTTTGTACTGATGGGCAGAGAGGATTATGGGTTGTGTAGAAGGGATTTTGACTGGTGGAAATATTCTTAGTCACAGTACATGATATAACAGACAACCAAGGGAACTTAGTGATGAAGCTACCAGCCCAAACAAAGTGGAGATGGAGTTGATAATCAATAACACACGATAGAGCATCGATCAATACCCAAACAAAGAGCAGATGGAGTTGATAATCAATAACACACGATAGAGCATCGATCAATACCCAAACAAAGAGCAGATGGAGTTGATAATCAATAACACACGATAGAGCATCGATCAATACCCAAACAAAGAGCAGATGGAGTTGATAATCAATAACACACGATAGAGCATCGACCCTGTTACGATCTGAACCTGACCCTGTTATGACCTAAACCTGACCCTGTTACGACCTAAAGCTGACCCTGTTGTGACCTGAACCTGACCCTGTAATGCCTCTTGGTTCCTAATTAGTACTTCTGTTGTGTAGAGATGTTCTTCATGTCTGGCCCATTATAAACTCATTGTTTTGTTGTTCTGTTGTGTAGAGATGTTCTTCATGTCTGGCCCATTATAAACTCATTGTTTTGTTGTTCTGTTGTGTAGAGATGTTCTTCATGTCTGGCCCATTATAAACTCATTGTTTTGTTGTTCTGTTGTGTAGAGATGTTCTTCATGTCTGGCCCATTATAAACTCATTGTTTTGTTGTTCTGTTGTGTAGAGATGTTCTTCATGTCTGGCCCATTATAAACTCATTGTTTTGTTGTTCTGTTGTGTAGAGATGTTCTTCATGTCTGGCCCATTATAAACTCATTGTTTTGTTGTTCTGTTGTGTAGAGATGTTCTTCATGTCTGGCCCATTATAAACTCATTGTTTTGTTGTTCTGTTGTGTAGAGATGTTCTTCATGTCTGGCCCATTATAAACTCATTGTTTTGTTGTTCTGTTGTGTAGAGATGTTCTTCATGTCTGGCCCATTATAAACTCATTGTTTTGTTGTTCTGTTGTGTAGAGATGTTCTTCATGTCTGGCCCATTATAAACTCATTGTTTTGTTGTTCTGTTGTGTAGAGATGTTCTTCATGTCTGGCCCATTATAAACTCATTGTTTGGTTGTTCTGTTGTGTAGAGATGTTCTTCATGTCTGGCCCATTATAAACTCATTGTTTTGTTGTTCTGTTGTGTAGAGATGTTCTTCATGTCTGGCCCATTATAAACTCATTGTTTAAACACTGCTAGAGGATTATAACAGACAGTATTTCCTTCATCCTGACACATATATCCTATTTACGATACTGACTTAGGTTTAGTTATTTTCCAGACGCTGCATCTTCCAAGGGTTTGATAGATATACTGTAATCCCGGTAAAATATGAAATGGAAAACACACAATTTTCGACTAAACATTAAATCTGGAAGATGTTTGCAAATCATCTTGTCTCCCGTTTAATACTTTATTCTTCATTGGAACATTCTTTTCTGCCTGCGAATTTACAGTTTGGACACATGGTATTTATTAATATACTGGTGGAGGTTAATGTGATGAAAGACCCAGGTGGAGGTTAATGTGATGAAAGACCCAGGTGGAGGTTAATGTGATGAAAGACCCAGGTGGAGGTTAATGTGATGAAAGACCCAGGTGGAGGTTAATGTGATGAAAGACCAAGGTGGAGGTTAATGTGATGAAAGACCCAGGTGGAGGTTAATGTGATGAAAGAACCAGGTGGAGGTTAATGTGATGAAAGACCCAGGTGGAGGTTAATGTGATGAAAGACCCAGGTGGAGGTTAATGTGATGAAAGACCCAGGTGGAGGTTAATGTGATGAAAGACCCAGGTGGAGGTTAATGTGATGAAAGACCCAGGTGGAGGTTAATGTGAGGAAAGACCCAGGTGGAGGCCGGCCCTATCTATTTGGGGTTTAAGTTAGGCCCTATCTATTTGGGGTTAAAGTTAGGCCCTATCTATTTGGGGTTAAAGTTAGGCCCAATCTATTTGGGGTAGGGTTAAAGTTAGGCCCTATCTATTTGGGGTTAAAGTTAGGCCCTATCTATTTGGGGTTAGAGTTAAGCCTTATTTATTTGGGGTTAAAGTTAGGCCCTATCTATTTGGGGTTAGCGTTAGGCCATATTTATTTGGGGTTAAAGTTAGCCCCTATCTATTTGGGGTTAGAGTTAGGCCCTATTTATTTGGGGTTAAAGTTAGGCCATATTTATTTGGGGTTAAAGTTAGGCCTTATCTATTTGGGGTAGGGTTAAAGTTAGGCCCTATCTATTTGGGGTTAGAGTTAGGCCATATTTATTTGGGGTTAAAGTTAGCCCCTATCGATTTGGGGTTAGAGTTAGGCCATATTTATTTGGGGTTAAAGTTAGGCCCTATCTATTTGGGGTTAGCGTTAGGCCATATTTATTTGGGGTTAAAGTTAGCCCCTATCTATTTGGGGTTAGAGTTAGGCCCTATTTATTTGGGGTTAAAGTTAGGCCATATTTATTTGGGGTTAAAGTTAGGCCCTATCTATTTGGGGTAGGGTTAAAGTTAGGCCCTATCTATTTGGGGTTAGAGTTAGGCCATATTTATTTGGGGTTAAAGTTAGCCCCTATCTATTTGGGGTTAGAGTTAGGCCCTATCTATTTGGGGTTAAAGTTAGGCCCTATCTATTTGGGGTGGGGTTAAAGTTAGGCCCTATCTATTTGGGGTGGGGTTAAAGTTAGGCCCTATCTATTTGGGGTTAAAGTTAGGCCCTATCTATTTGGGGTGGGGCTAGGGTCAGGCCCTAACATATCTTATATATATATATCACATACAGACACTAGACACCATGCTAAACTTTAACTCAGCTCTGAATGGTACCAACAGATGGCAAAAGCATACGTACACAGAACAATGGTTGGGTTATGTAGAACAATATGAAAACCAGATCTGGAGACTTTGGTCTGAATCAAAAGCCAAAGTTATTGAGTGGTGTCAGGTGACAGTAAAGCACCACTCACCTCACCCACACACCCCTCACCTCACCCCTAACCTCACCCACAAACACACCTCACCCCTAACCTCACCCACACACCCCCTCACCTCCCCTAACCTCACCCACACACCCCCTCACCTCACCCCTAACCTCACCCACACACCCCCTCACCTCACCCCTAACCTCACCCACACACCCACACACCCCTCACCTCACCCCCTAACCTCACCCCCCCTAACCTCACCCACACACCCCCTCACCCCTAACCTCACCCACACACCCCCTCACCTCACCCACACACCCCCTCACCTCA
>CM055758.1:663386-778386 GCA_029465975.1 Dallia pectoralis
TACTGCATTAAAGGAAAGGTTCTAAATGCCTTTTACTGCATTAAAGGAAAGGATCTAAATGCCTTTTACTGCATTAAAGGAAAGGTTCTAAATGCCTTTTACTACATTAAAGGAAAGGTTCTTGATGCCTTTTACTACATTAAAGGAAAGGTTCTTGATGCCTTTAACTACATTATAGGAAAGGTTCTAAATGCATTTTACTACATTAAAGGAAAGGTTCTAAATGCCTTTTACTACATTTAACTGATTAGGGCTGCCCCTGTACCCCAGGTAACTAATTAGGGCTGCCCCCTGCACCTCAGGTAACTGATTAGGGCTGCCCCTGCACCTCAGGTATATGATTAGGGCTGCCCCCTGCACCTCAGGTAACTGATTAGGGCTCCCCCTGCACCTCAGGTAACTGATTAGGGCTGCCCCCTGCACCTCAGGTATCTGATTAGGGCTGCCCCCTGTACCCCAGGTAACTAATTAGGGCTGCCCCCTGTACCTCAGGTAACTGATTAGGGCTGCCCCCTGTACCCCAGGTAACTGATTAGGGCTGCCCCCTGCACCTCAGGTATCTGATTAGGGCTGCCCCCTGTACCTCAGTTAACTGATTAGGGCTGCCCCTGTACCCCAGGTAACTAATTAGGGCTGCCCCCTGTACCTCAGGTAACTGATTAGGGCTGCCCCCTGTACCCCAGGTAACTGATTAGGCTGCCCCCTGCACCTCAGGTATCTGATTAGGGCTGCCCCCTGTACCTCAGTTAACTGATTAGGGCTGCCCCCTGTACCCCAGGTAACTAATTAGGGCTGCCCCTGCACCTCAGGTAACTGATTAGGGCTGCCCCCTGTACCTCAGGTATCTGATTAGGGCTGCCCCCTGCACCTCAGTTAACTGATTAGGGCTGCCCCCTGCACCTCAGGTAACTGATTAGGGCTGCCCCCTGCACCTCAGGTATCTGATTAGGGCTGCCCCCTGCACCTCAGGTATCTGATTAGGGCTGCCCCCTGTACCTCAGTTAACTGATTAGGGCTGCCCCTGTACCCCAGGTAACTAATTAGGGCTGCCCCTGCACCTCAGGTAACTGATTAGGGCTGCCCCCTGCACCTCAGGTAACTGATTAGGGCTGCCCCCTGCACCTCAGGTAACTGATTAGGGCTGCCCCCTGTACCTCAGGTAACTGATTAGGGCTGCCCCCTGTACCTCAGGTAACTGATTAGGGCTGCCCCCTGCACCTCAGGTAACTGATTAGGGCTGCCCCCTGCACCTCAGGTATCTGATTAGGGCTGCCCCCTGCACCTCAGGTATCTGATTAGGGCTGCCCCCTGTACCTCAGTTAACTGATTAGGGCTGCCCCTGCACCCCAGGTAACTGATTAGGGCTGCCCCCTGCACCTCAGGTAACTGATTAGGGCTCCCCCTGCACCTCAGGTAACTGATTAGGCTGCCCCCTGCACCTCAGGTATCTGATTAGGGCTGCCCCCTGTACCCCAGGTAACTAATTAGGGCTGCCCCCTGTACCTCAGGTAACTGATTAGGCTGCCCCCTGCACCTCAGGTATCTGATTAGGGCTGCCCCCTGCACCTCAGGTATCTGATTAGGGCTGCCCCCTGTACCTCAGTTAACTGATTAGGGCTGCCCCCTGTACCCCAGGTAACTAATTAGGGCTGCCCCTGCACCTCAGGTAACTGATTAGGGCTGCCCCCTGCACCTCAGGTATATGATTAGGGCTGCCCCCTGCACCTCAGGTAACTGATTAGGGATGCCCCCTGCACCTCAGGTTACTGATTAGGGCTGCCCCCTGCACCTCAGGTAACTGATTAGGGCTGCCCCCTGTACCCCAGGTAACTAATTAGGGCTGCCCCCTGTACCTCAGGTAACTGATTAGGGCTGCCCCTGCACCTCAGGTATCTGATTAGGCTGCCCCCTGCACCTCAGGTATCTGATTAGGGCTGCCCCCTGTACCTCAGGTAACTGATTAGGGCTGCCCCCTGCACCTCAGGTAACTGATTAGGGCTGCCCCCTGCACCTCAGGTATATGATTAGGGCTGCACCCTGCACTTCAGTTAACTGATTAGGGCTGCCCCCTGTACCTCAGGTAACTGATTAGGGCTGCCCCTGTACCTAAGGTAACTGATTAGGGCTGCCTCCTGTACCTCAGTTAACTGATTAGGGCTGCCCCCTGTACCTCAGGGTTGGGTAACTGATTAGGGCTGCCCCCTGCACCTCAGGTAACTGATTAGGGCTGCACCCTGCACCTCAGGTAACTGATTAGGATGCCCCCTGTACCTCAGGTAACTGATTAGGATGCCCCTTGTACCTCAGGGTTGGGTAACTGATTAGGCTGCCCCCTGAACCTCAGGTAACTGATTAGGGCTGCCCCCTGCACCTCAGGGTTGGGTAACTGTTAGCCCCTATCTATTTGGGGTTAGAGTTAGGCCCTATTTATTTGGGGTTAAAGTTAGGCCATATTTATTTGGGGTTAAAGTTAGGCCCTATCTATTTGGGGTAGGGTTAAAGTTAGGCCCTATCTATTTGGGGTTAGAGTTAGGCCATATTTATTTGGGGTTAAAGTTAGCCCCTATCTATTTGGGGTTAGCCCCTATCTAGTTAGGCCCTATCTATTTGGGGTTAAAGTTAGGCCCTATCTATTTGGGGTGGGGTTAAAGTTAGGCCCTATCTATTTGGGGTGGGGTTAAAGTTAGGCCCTATCTATTTGGGGTTAAAGTTAGGCCCTATCTATTTGGGGTGGGGCTAGGGTCAGGCCCTAACATATCTTATATATATATATCACATACAGACACTAGACACCATGCTAAACTTTAACTCAGCTCTGAATGGTACCAACAGATGGCAAAAGCATACGTACACAGAACAATGGTTGGGTTATGTAGAACAATATGAAAACCAGATCTGGAGACTTTGGTCTGAATCAAAAGCCAAAGTTATTGAGTGGTGTCAGGTGACAGTAAAGCACCACTCACCTCACCCACACACCCCTCACCTCACCCCTAACCTCACCCACAAACACACACCCCCCTCACCTCACCCCTAACCTCACCCACACACCCCCTCACCTCACCCCTAACCTCACCCACACACCCCCTCACCTCACCCCTAACCTCACCCACACACCCACACACCCCCTCACCTCACCCCTAACCTCACCCCTAACCTCACCCACACACCCCCTCACCCCTAACCTCACCCCACACCCCCTCACCTCACCCACACACCCCCTCACCTCACCCCTAACCTCACCCACACACCCCCTCACCTCACCCCTAACCTCACTCACACACCCCCTCAACTCACCTAACCTCACCCACACACCCCCTCACCTCACCCCTAACCTCACCCACACACCCCTCACCCCTAACCTCACCCACACACCCCCTCACCTCACCCCTAACCTCACCTTCCCCCTCACCCCTAACCTCGCCCACACATCCCCTCACCCCTAACCTCACCCACACATCCTCTCACCCCTAACCTCACCCTCACCCCGAACCTCACCCCTAACCTCACCCACACACGCCGTTCGGGCTATAGAGGAGGCTTTGCGGGAGGATCGGGGGGTCTTTGGGGACTATAGGGCCTGGGTAGGAGAGTCAGGGTGTGACCCGGAGGAGGAGAGCGGGCTGTTCAGCCGGTTCTTCGCGTGGCGAGCTCGCCAGGGAGTGCTTCCTCCTCCAGCATTGAAGTACCTGATGCCACGGTTTTTCTGCCGTGCACCCCACCTTCTCACGCTCCTGGAGGCTGCCACTGATCCTGTTCCTGAGCCTGAGCCTGTTCCAGTGTCCTTGCCTGAGCCAGTCCCCGTGTCCTTGCCTGAGCCAGTCCCCGTGTCCTTGCCTGAGCCAGTCCCCGTGTCCTTGCCTGAGCCAGTCCCCGTGTCCTTGCCTGAGCCAGTCCCCGTGTCCTTGCCTGAGCCAGTCCCCGTGTCCTTGCCTGAGCCAGTCCCCGTGTCCTTGCCTGAGCCAGTCCCCGTGTCCTTGCCTGAGCCAGTCCCCGTGTCCTTGCCTGAGCCAGTCCCCGTGTCCTTGCCTGAGCCAGTCCCCGTGTCCTTGCCTGTCCCAGGTTCCCTGCCTGTGCCAGTCCCAGTTTCCCTGCCTGTCCCAGTCCCAGTTTCCCTGCCTGTCCCAGTCCCAGTTTCCCTGCCTGTCCCAGTCCCAGTTTCCCTGCCGGTGCCAGTCCCCGTTTCCTTGCCTGAGCCAGCCCCCGGGTCCGTCCCAGAGTCTGTCCCCGTGGCTGTCCCGGTCACTCCAGCCCCAGAGCTCACTCCAGCCCCAGAGCTCACTCCAGCCCCAGAGCTCACTCCAGCCCCAGAGCTCACTCCTGCCCCAGAGCTCACTCCAGCCCCAGAGCTCACTCCAGCCCCAGAGCTCACTCCAGCCCCAGAGCTCACTCCAGCCCCAGAGCTCACTCCAGCCCCAGAGCTCACTCCAGCCCCAGAGCTCACTCCAGCCCCAGAGCTCACTCCAGCCCCAGAGCTCACTTCAGACCCCTTGTCGGAGTCTGTCCCCCTGCCTGACTCCAGTCCTGTCCCCCTGCCTGACTCCAGTCCTGTCCCCCTGCCTGACTCCAGTCCCGTCCCCCTGCCTGACTCCAGTCCTGTCCCCCTGCCTGACTCCAGTCCCGTCCCCCTGCCTGACCCCAGTCCGGTCCCCCGTCCTGTTCTCGAGCCCCGTCCTATGCCCGAGGCCGTCATCCTGGCCGAGCCAGTTCCCGGGCCAAGGACTGTTGCCGGGCCAAAACCACTTCCCGGCCACCTGAACCGTGTCCTCCGGCACGGCCACTGAACCGTGTCCTCCGGCACGGCCACCTGAACCGTGTCCTCCGGCACGGCCACCTGAACCGTGTCCTCCTCCGTGTCCTCCGGCACGGCCCTGAACCGTGTCCTCCGGCACGGCCACCTGACCCGTGTCCTCCGGCACGGCCACCTGACCCGTGTCCTCCGGCACGGCCACCTGACCCGTGTCCTCCGGCACGGCCACCTGACCCGTGTCCTCCGGCACGGCCACCTGACCCGTGTCCTCCGGCACGGCCACCTGACCCGTGTCCTCCGGCACGGCCACCTGACCCGTGTCCTCCGGCACGGCCACCTGACCCGTGTCCTCCGGCCCTGCCTCCTGACCCGTCTCCTCCGGCCCTGCCTCCTGACCCGTCTCCTCCGGCCCTGCCTCCTGACCCGTCTCCTCCGGCACTGCCTCCTGACCCGTCTCCTCCGGCACTGCCTCCTGACCCGTCTCCTCCGGCACTGCCTCCTGACCCGTCTCCTCCGGCACTGCCTCCTGACCCGTCTCCTCCTGTCCGGCCTCCAGACCTGCACCCTCCTGTCCGGCCTCCAGACCTGCACCCTCCTGTCCGGCCTCCAGACCTGCACCCTCCTGTCCGGCCTCCAGACCTGCACCCTCCTGTCCGGCCTCCAGACCTGCACCCTCCTGATCTGCCTTCTGACCTGCACCCTCCTGATCTGCCTTCTGACCTGCACCCTCCTGATCTGCCTTCTGACCTGCATCCTCCTGATCTGCCTTCTGACCTGCATCCTCCTGATCTGCCTTCTGACCTGCACCCTCCTGATCTGCCTTCTGACCTGCACCCTCCTGATCTGCCTTCTGACCTGCACCCTCCTGATCTGCCTTCTGACCTGCATCCTCCTGATCTGCCTTCTGACCTGCACCCTCCTGATCTGCCTTCTGACCTGCATCCTCCTGATCTGCCTTCTGACCTGCATCCTCCGGGTCGACCTCCAGATCTGCTCCCGCCGGGTAGACCTCCTGACCCGTTCCCGTCGGGTAGACCACCTGATCCGCCGTCCTTGCCTGTCCGGTCGCCCGAGCTGTCCTTGCCTGTCCGGCCTCCTGACCCTCATCCGTCCTTCCGGACCTCTGCTCCGCCTACGCCTGTCCGGCCTCCTGACCCGCATCCGCCCGTCCTGTCCTCTGGCCCGCCTCAGCCGTTACGGCCTCCTGACCCGCATCCGCCCGGCCGGGTCTCTGCTCCGCCCTCTCCGGTCCGGCCTCCTGACTCAGTGTCTTGCTGGCACTGTCCTCTTGCCCCCTGAGAAACTGGACTATTCCCTGGACTCTGTCCCTGTTCCAGGTTTTTTTTTGGTTCTCGCCTCCATCCCTCCCCACCTCCTCTGCCGCCTCCCCGCTGCAGTTCGTAGTCGGGGTTTTAGTTTATTTTTTGGCGCTTCTGGAGCCGCGCCTTGAGGGGGGGGGTACTGTCATGGTTCACGGGTGTTCCCGTGTGTTCCTGTGTTGTGGTGTGCTTGTTTGTCTCCATCTTGTGGGTGTTCCTAGTGTTTCATCCTGGTACTTTTATTTCCCCTATTACCTTAATTTTCCCGCCCTTTTTCTCACCTGTTGCTGGTTAGTCCTCGTTACGTTTTGTATTTAGTCTTCCCTGTTTTCCTGTGTGTTTGTCGGGTCATTGTTTAAGGTACGTGGGGTTTCTGTTTCATGTCTGTTTGTGTTTGGTTCGTTAGTGTCTGTATTTAGTGTGGGTCTTGTCAGTCTGTTGGTGTCGGGGCATTGTTTAAGGTATGTTTCTCTGTTTCTACGTTGCTCGTGCTGTTAACACGTTTATGTTTTCTTGTTTGTTGTTTCTTAGATGTTTTATGTTTACTATTGGATGTAGGGTCAGTTTTGGTTACACTGTAGTTCATGTTCATTGTGTATTAGGTTAATGTTATCCTGTTCTGTGGTTCCTTGTTTAATTTGTGATTTGTGTGTGTCTTGTTTAAGTTCTCGTTTCTTGTGCCTGTTCCTGCCTGGATGAGAATAAAAACCCTTTGTTGGAAAAGCTTCTCTGCGATTGTGTCTACTCCTTGGGATCTGCATGGCAGACCCTGACACCTTCCAGCTAATATCAAATCTCAAAATAACTCCAGCCAACTAACTTTGCCAACTGACTTTGTTTCATGTGTAATTGTCACTTAACAAATGTTCCTAATTTCCTGAGGTTCTCTCTTTATACATCATGCACATTCTGCTTATGAAGAATTATGGTGATTTCTTCTCTATGGTTGGTTTCTCAGACCCACTGTCAACACTGTCATCATAAAACAAATACAAAGACAAATGCAAAACATTATTGCCAAACTGCATGTTCTTCTTCTCAGAAGTGAATTGGTAAAGACAAGCAAGTTAGGTTAAATGAAATTATACTAATACAGTCATAACAATTTAAAATGGTCAGGGTTTTATCTGATGATGTTTAACACCCCGTGTAATATTTTAAAGGTAACTGATAGTACCCCTAGCGTAGCATACCCAGTACACCATAAGGTAACTGACTATAGTACCCCTAGCGTAGCATACCCAATACACCATAAGGTAACTGACTATAGTACCCCTAGCGTAGCATACCCAGTACACCATAAGGTAACTGACTATGACTAGCGTAGTACCCCACCATAAGGTAACTGACTATAGTACCCTAGCGTAGCATACCCAGTACACCATAAGGTAACTGACTTTAGTACTAGTGTAGCATACCCAGTACACCATAAGGTAACCCCTAGCGTAGCATACCCAGTACACCATAAGGTAACTGACTATAGTACCCCTAGCGTAGCATACCCAGTACACCATAAGGTAACTGACTATAGTACCCCTAGCGTAGCATACCCAGTACACCATAAGGTAACTGACTATAGTATACCCCCTAGTGTAGCATACCCAGTACACCATAAGGTAACTGACTATAGTATCCCTAGTGTAGCATATCCAGTACACCATAAGGTAACTGACTATAGTACCCCTAGCGTAGCATACCCAGTACACCATAAGGTAACTGACTATAGTATCCCTAGCGTAGCATACCCAGTACACCATAAGGTAACTGACTATAGTACCCCTAGTGTAGCATATCCAGTACACCATAAGGTAACTGACTATAGTACCCCTAGCGTAGCATACCCAGTACAACATAAGGTAACTGACTATAGTACCCCTAGCGTAGCATACCCAGTAAACCATAAGGTAACTGACTATAGTACCCCTAGCGTAGCATACCCAGTACACCATAAGGTAACTGACTATAGTACCCCTAGTGTAGCATACCCAGTACAACATAAGGTAACTGACTATAGTATCCCTAGCGTAGCATACCCAGTACACCATAAGGTAACTGACTATAGTACCCCTAGCGTAGCATACCCAGTACAACATAAGGTAACTGACTATAGTATCCCTAGCGTAGCATACCCAGTACACCATAAGGTAACTGACTATAGTACCCCTAGTGTAGCATACCCAGTACACCATAAGGTAACTGACTATAGTACCCCTAGCGTAGCATATCCAATACACCATAAGGTAACTGACTATAGTACCCCTAGCGTAGCATATCCAATACACCATAAGGTAACTGTCAGAGTCAGGAACCACCAATCACACCCCAGACCCCACACAGACACCCACACCCCACACCCACCCAAAAGCCACACATACTGTCTTAATTTCCCTGTTTTCATTGACATGTTAAAAGACTTTAGTGCTGTAATAAAAAAAACAGTATCATTGAGGCTTGCATCTCTACTGCTGCAAAAATATGGACTAAATAAATGCAGGTTTTTACGATCTTTAATGAAATTAGTTTTTCCAAAATGTTCTGATGTGAGTAAAGAGGGGACTGATGTGAGTACAGAGGGGTCTGATGTGAGTACAGAGGGGTCTGATGTGAGTACAGAGGGGTCTGATGTGAGTACAGAGGAGTCTGATGTGAGTACAGAGGGGTCTGATGTGAGTACAGTGGGGTCTGATTTGAGTACAGAGGGGTCTGATGTGAGTACAGAGGAGTCTGATGTGAGTACAGAGGAGTCTGATGTGAGTACACAGGGGTCTGATGTGAGTACAGAGGGGACTGATGTGAGTACAGAGGGGTCTGATGTGAGTACAGAGGGGTCTGATGTGAGTACAGAGGAGTCTGATGTGAGTACAGAGGGGTCTGATGTGAGTACAGAGGGGACTGATGTGAGTACAGAGGAGTCTGATGTGAGTACAGAGGGGTCTGATGTGAGTACAGAGGGGACTGATGTGAGTACAGAGGAGTCTGATGTGAGTACAGAGGGGTCTGATGTGAGTACAGAGGGGTCTGATGTGAGTACAAAGGGTATGAAGTAAGTTTTCGTGCGGGGGGGTCAATCTGCTACTGATCTCTTGTGGGTGTGGTTATGAGGAGAGGGTCTCTCTCTACTTCTGTAATCCCCTCCCCTCTCTTTCCGTCTACATAAGTCTTGCCTCTCTCTCTCTCTCTCTCTCTCTACTTCTATATTTCCCCCCTCTCTCTCTCTCTCTCTACTTCTATATTTCCCTCTCTCTCTCTCTCTCTCTACTTCTATATTTCCCTCTCTCTCTCTCTCTCTCTCTCTCTCTACTTCTATATTTCCCTCTCTCTCTCTCTCTCTCTCTCTACCTCTCTCTACCTCTCTCTACCTCTCTCTACCTCTCTCTACCTCTCTCTCTATATTTCCCTCTCTCTACCTCTCTCTCTCTCTCTCTCTCTCTCTACTTCTATATTTCCCTCTCTCTCTACTTCTCTCTCTCTACCTCTCTCTACCTCTCTCTACCTCTCTCTACCTCTCTCTCTCTCTATATATATTTCCCTCTCTCTATGTCTATGTTGCCCCTCTTAATAGAACTATGTTTCATTGGGGTGCTTTACGTTTTATACTGTCACGTTTTTTCAGTGTGTGTTTAACAACGCTGTCTGCGTTATGTTCAGTGCCGAGTCGCGGCGGCGGCGGCACAGTCAAGATGTCTCTCTGGTTTCGGCAGCCTGCCAGGGGCTTTCAGACCAGAAGGTTGTTTCTGTGTGGTGCGGATTGGTAACTCAAACCTCAGCCAGGAACAAGACAGGACCTAATGACACAGACTGTACAGTGGCACCTACTGTATCTACATTATAGACCTAATGACACAGACTGTACAGTGGCACCTACTGTATCTACATTATAGACCTAATGACACAGACTGTACAGTAGCACCTACTGTATCTACATTATAGACCAAATGACACAGACTACCTGAAGCTCTGCCAAGGGAGGGGTGGACAACCTGAAGCTCTGCCAAGGGAGGTGTGAACAACCTGAAGCTCTGCCAAGGGAGGGGTGGACAACCTGGAGCTCTGCCAATTAAAGGGTCGACAACCTGGAGCTCTGCCATTTAAGGAGTGGACAACCTGGAGCTCTGCCAATTAAGGGGTGGACAACCTGGAGCTCTGCCAATTAAGGGGTGGACAACCTGGAGCTCTGCCAATTAAGGGGTGGACAACCTGGAGCTCTGCCAATTAAGGGGTGGACAACCTGGAGCTCTGCCAATTAAGGGGTGGACAACCTGGAGCTCTGCCAATTAAGGGGTGGACAACCTGGAGCTCTGCCAATTAAGGGGTGGACAACCTGGAGCTCTGCCAATTAAGGGGTGGACAACCTGGAGCTCTGCCAATTAAGGGGTGGACAACCTGGAGCTCTGCCAATTAAGGGGTGGACAACCTGGAGCTCTGCCAATTAAGGGGTGGACAACCTGGAGCTCTGCCAATTAAGGGGTGGACAACCTGGAGCTCTGCCAATTAAGGGGTGGACAACCTGGAGCTCTGCCAATTAAGGGGTGGACAACCTGGAGCTCTGCCAATTAAGGGGTGGACAACCTGGAGCTCTGCCAATTAAGGGGTGGACAACCTGGAGGTCCGGTCAGCTGGCTAAAGACCTGAGCCCAGGTCACACACAATACACACACACACAGAATACACACATACAGTACACGCACACTTGGTGGCAGCTGGGTGAGAGAGAAGGCCAGCACCCAGATCTCACGAGAATGGAGCTTCAATAAACAGTCCTGGATTAGAGAACACTTTGGGTGGAATGGAGAGACTTTAGCAGAAAAACAAACAGAGGGATTCTATCATCCAACCTTCCCACCATCTTCTCACTGCATAATAGCAGACTTGAGCAGTCTTATGGATTTGTCCTGACTAAGACTAGAACCAACTTTGCTATGAAAGATAACGAGATAAAAAGTAGAAACTATCCTGTCGTGATATAATGTTGATAACTCAATTAAATGTCATTGCCGATATTTATTTTGTCTCTTGTGCTATCCATGCAAACGAATCAATTGGACAGGATCAAAATGGCTTCTTCCACCTCATTCTGTCACAGACCCAAAATGGCTTCTTCCACCTAATTTTGCCAAGATACAAACATTTCTTCAGCGCCTCATACTGTACAGAAATGTTAACAGAGTGAGGAAGAGAGTGATCAAACAGAAATGTAAAAAAGCAACTGGTCAACCTGGAGCACTTTATACGCATACTCAATATGAGTGATCAGTCAACATGGACCTTTACAGGAAACAGCACACATATCCTATTTTACTAATTGTGGTGTGGAAAACTATTTGTTGTAGAGATGTAGACTTCTGAGGTTACTCTCTCTGCCTTGGCCTCTGGCCTCACACAGCTGCTGTCAGCCTACAGGACCACATCACTAAGGGAACCTCTTAGAGACCCTGTCAGGGCTACCAGGTTGAGTCACCAGTATAAACATCACTATGTGTGGGGCTACCAGGTTGAGTCACCAGTATAAACATCACTATGTGTGGGGCTACGATGTTGAGTCACCAGTATAAACATCACTATGTGTGGGGCTACCAGGTTGAGTCACCAGTATAAACATCACTATGTGTGGGGCTACCAGGTTGAGCTATGAATATAAAATGCATGTATTTTATTATTAAAAATGTTTCTGTTTAAAGGACATTGAGTTGCTTCTATGTATGCATTTTGCTATATAAATAAACTTGCTTTCTTGCACACATCATAATGAGGACACCCCCCCTATTGTGAAGCATGGGGGGGGGGACCAGTTTGGAACATCTCACAGGGTAAAATGAATACACACACAAACACACCAGGGAATTCTGGTTGGATGCAAACTGCATTGTGTTTTACTGTACTTGTACTGTTTAATGACAATAAAGTTGAATCTAATATAAAACCTCATCTGGATTATCAGCAGAGTAAGAAACAAACACGGCATCGCAGTGAGAACAGAAGTGCATCACTAATGACAAGCTAGTCACTACCAGACAGCATAGGGCTATGGTAAAATTAAGTACACAAATAAGTGTTGTATTTGGGACGGCCGGCTGGCTGAGAGGCAGTGTTAACCCCCACCACTAAATCTACCATACGTGTTGAAAGCAGGAAGAACGTGCCGTTTTGGGTCTGCTTTAAGATAAGCAGTTTGATCATTAGACAGAATGTCTGCAGATTGAATTATCCTCTCACGTCAGGAATGTCTGGACACAGAGAAACAAGCACTGCAGCTAAAGCTCCCTGAACGCTTCTTGAACGCTTCCTGAACGCTCCCTGAACGCTCCCTGAACGCTCAGGAGAACGGGTAACCTTTAGACGGTTCCAGAACTCTGGAAGGCATTATGATTCTGAAGGAGCTGAAAGGGCTGGTCCAATAGAACCAGGTGGGTTGTGCTTGACTTCAGGGAATGGGGCAAGTGGTTAAAATTAGGGTTAAGGGGTTAGGGTAAGATCTTTAGGAAGTTAGGTGGTTAAGGGGTTAGGGTTAAGGGGTTAAGGTAAGATCTTTAGGGAGTTAGGTGGTTAAGTGGTTAGGGTTAAGGGGTTAAGGTAAGATCTTTAGGGAGTTAGGTGGTTAAGGGGCTAGGGTTAAGGGGTTAAGGTAAGATCTTTAGGGAGTTAGGGTTAGGGTTAAGGGGTTAGGGACTATAGGTTAGGAGTTAGGGTTACAGTTAGAAGGTAAGGGGTTAATGTATTTTACCCCGGATACCGGCTGGCATTTTGCCTTATGGGATCATTAGTAACCATTAGTTTACGGCCCAGTTGTTCTGGTTCTCTGGAACAAAGCCCTTGGTTAGGGTCTGTAAAACCCTGTTACACACTGGTGTTACACACTGGTGACCTCATGTTTCTGGATCCAATAAAAGAACACATTTATAGCTGAAAACTGAAGCTGATCTTGTTTCAGTTTTCATTAATTTATGTGTGGCGAAAACTGAATCAGGCACTGTGGATCTCATCAGGCATCACATCTCAACACATCTGCAGGTCACCTGAGAATATCTGCAGGTCTCCTGGTCATTTCTGCAGGTCGCCTGGTCATTTCTGCAGGTCACCTGGTCATTTCTGCAGGTCACCTGGTAATATCTGGAGGTCACCTGGTATATCTGCAGGTCACCTGGTATTATCTGCAGGTCACCTGGTATTATCTGCAGGTCACCTATATAACCTAATAACATAGGTTATATATTTAACTTCTCTTTAAAATTACATGTCATCATGCCAATCAAACCACGGAACACAGAAATTTTCTTTCGCCACAATATATAAATCAAGGCTAGATCGCTGGGACGGGAGCAACAAGGATATTTTTAGGTTAAACCGTGATAATGTTTTTTGAAGTAGAATCTCAACAGATCATTAAGCCTTAATTGAATGTGTAAGAGGTTGTTATTTAAAGTAACAGTCTGTGCATATGATGACCCAAGTGCCAAGAGGGGAATTCAGGAATGACCAGAAAATAAAACTGTCAAAACAATAAACATGGCCCTTTTTTTGCACGTTACTCGTTTTAATGTGTGGTTACTAGAAGCTGTAGAATAGTTCTTCCAGGAGTGAAGCTTGCCTAGAAAGAAGCTATGCTCACTGGGTTTGCCAGTCATATCCAGGCTGTATACTTGGCCAATAAGGACAGATTGTTATCAACGTGTTTAAAACAGTCAGATGACCCCTGTCAAAGAAGTAAAGTTAAAGTACCTAAAATATTTACAGTGAAATCGAATGTGCGAAAAATTATCTCCTGAATACATTTCTTAAACAGGCAACAAAAATAGCAACATAAACAAGACTCATTGGGGAGAGAGAGAGGGAGAGATATAAAGAGAAAGAGAGAGAGAGAGAGAGAGATATATAAAGAGAGAGAGAGAGATAAGAGAGAGAGAGAGAGAGGGAGAGGGAGAGGGAGAGGGAGAGGGAGAGGGAGAGGGAGAGGGAGAGGGAGAGGGAGAGAGAGGGAGAGAGGGAGAGGGAGAGAGGGAGAGATATAAAGAGAGAGGGAGAGAGAGGGAGAGAGAGAGAGAGGAGAGAGGGAGAGGGAGAGGGAGAGGGAGAGGGAGAGAGAGAGGGAGAGGGAGAGGGAGAGAGGGAGATATATAAAGAGAGAGGGAGAGAGAGGGAGAGATAAAAGAGAGAGAGAGAGAGAGAGAGAGGGAGAGAGAGAGAGAGAGAGAGAGAGAGAGGGAGAGAGAGAGGGAGAGGGAGAGAGAGAGAGAGAGAGAGAGAGAGAGGGAGAGAGAGAGAGAGAGAGGGAGAGAGAGAGAGGGAGAGAGAGAGAGGGAGAGAGAGAGAGAGATATAAAGAGAGAGAGAGAGATATAAAAGAGAGAGAGAGAGAGAGAGAGAGAGGGGGAGATAGATAGAGAGAGATAAAAAACAATTCATCTAGAGGTTTACAATACACATAGTGTAAACCTGAAGACATTTTGATAGCAGTGTTTTAAATAATTCCCTCTGGTGTGTAACAGTCATGTGTTACACAAACATGGGCACATTTATACAAACAAACACACACGGAGGCACACACACACACAACACAAACATAGGCACATATATACAAACAAACACACACAGAGGCAGACACAAACACACACACACACACACATACTAACAAACACACACGGAGACACACACACACAAACACACACAGAGGCAGACACAAACACACACACACATACTAACAAACACACAGTTTCTCAGACTACATTCCTGTCTCTAGTTGTACTCCCTCCCCCAGTAGTATGACACGTTTACCCACAAATCCACACCCACATCGGCCCTGTGTTGTCCTATCAGATCCATCGTGGCCACAGTCTGACACTATGGTTGCCACGGCGGCCCAACAGACATCTCCATGACATCATCACTTGTTTAAAAACAGAAACTAGGAAGCAGATTTAGGGAATCCCGGCTTTATCAAACGGCAGGCCTTCCATGCCAAGTCTACTAATAAACAGTGTTTACCAGGAGTCAGGCTGGGAGGTTGAGCTGTGTGTTGGTTGGCAGAGGCCTGCCAGTCTGTGGCCTGAGGTTCAGGGAGCTGGGGATGTAGGCTGGGGCAGAGACAGAGTATCTGTGTGAGTGTGTGTAAACAGAGAGAGGAGTTAAGAGATGAGAGGAGGAGAGGAGCTAGTAAAGGGAAGAGGAGTAGAGCAAAGAGGTCTGGAGAAATATCTAACCCACCATGAGATAAAGACAACAGGAAATCTAATCTCCTCCTCGCTCATCCTCTCTGCCTCCTAGATAGATAATCGATCGATAGATAATCCAGAAGTAAATGGTAAATGCTGCGCTTTTATATAGCGCTTTTATCCACAGATCCTGCATTCATACACCATGCAAGGCGACTGCAGGCTGGGGTTAGGTGTCTTGCTCATGGACACCTCGACAATTTCCGAGGAGGAACCGGGGATCGAACCACCAACCTTCCGATTGATAGACAACCCACTGAGCCACTTCAGCCTCAGACAGAGGTGACAGTTTGGTCTGGTGGTGATGAACCAGAGGTGATGGTCTGGTTCTGATCTGGTGGTGATGAACCAGAGGTGATGGTCTGGTTCTGGTCTGGTGGTGATGAACCTAACAGGCCCTAGCTCTACCAGCAGCTGGCCCAGGCCCTAGCTCTACCAGCAGCTAGCTCTACCAGGCCCTAGCTCTACCAGGCCCTAGCTCTACCAGACCCTAGCTCTACCAGCAGCTAGCTCTACCAGGCCCTAGCTCTACCAGCAGCTAGCTCTACCAGGCCCTAGCTCTACCAGCAGCTAGCTCTACCAGGCCCTAGCTCTACCAGGCCCTAGCTCTACCAGACCCTAGCTCTACCAGCAGCTAGCTCTACCAGGCCCTAGCTCTACCAGCAGCTAGCTCTACCAGGCCCTAGCTCTACCAGCAGCTAGCTCTACCAGGCCCTAGCTCTACCAGCAGCTAGCTCTACCAGGCCCTAGCTCTACCAGCAGCCCTAGCTCTACCAGCAGCAGGCCCTAGCTCTACCAGCAGCAGCAGCTCTACCAGCAGCTAGCTCTACCAGGCCCTAGCTCTACCAGCAGCTAGCTCTACCAGGCCCTAGCTCTACCAGCAGCTAGCTCTACCAGGCCCTAGCTCTACCAGCAGCTAGCTCTACCAGGCCCTAGCTCTACCAGCAGCTAGCTCTACCAGGCCCTAGCTCTACCAGCCATGCCCCAGCTCTACCCAGCAGCAAGCTCTACCCAGGCCCTAGCTCTAGCTCTACCAGCAGCTAGCTCTACCAGGCCCTAGCTCTACCAGCAGCTAGCTCTACCAGGCCCTAGCTCTACCAGCAGCTAGCTCTACCAGACCCTAGCTCTACCAGCAGCAAGCTCTACCAGGCCCTAGCTCTACCAGCAGCTAGCTCTACCAGGCCCTATCTCTACCAGGCCCTAGCTCTACCACCATGCCCTAGCTCTACCAGCAGCTAGCTCTACCAGGCCCTAGCTCTACCATGCCCTAGCTCTACCAGCAGCTAGCTCTACCAGGCCCTAGCTCTACCAGCAGCTAGCTCTACCAGGCCCTAGCTCTACCAGGCCCTAGCTCTACCAGGCCCAAGATTTGTGGAGACCAAATACTTGGTTCTTTGAGACAGAGTGAGTTATTTGAAGAAAGTGCAAAGCTGCCAATGTTTTTCCCCAGGACATTATGTCTGCTGTCTATGATGGCCTCCTGGGTCAAACCCTCAGTCAAGTGCTCTTTGCCTCAGATAATAAACCCTGCTGGTCAAACAACGTTTCTCCAGGCTCCATTTATCACCTATCAACCATCATTGGACAGAACATGCGGTGAAAGGTTCCTTTTGATTGGGCTGAATGGGTTATAGCAGGGGGTCTGTTTGGCAGCTTCCTGAAATGGCATGAGGTAAGATTCACATCGTTGCCAAAAATAACTGTTTAGGTCTTACTAGCGTCAGTTCCTACATCTCCACACTCCCCAGTGAGTCAGCTGTCCACTTGTGATTTGTTAGGAATCAGTTAAACTAACACTAATCTAAGAATGTGTTAGACGGCTAGCGAGGCTAACTGGATTGGACTCCACAACCCTGTCATAGCAGAACACTTCTCCAGAACTGACATTTGGGTTTGTCAGGCAGGGTCTAGACAGGGGTTCTGGGGGAAGAACGTGATTGAGGGAAGCCCATGTCTGAGTCAGAGAGGACTGTGCGTCACTGTCAAGAAGCTGAAACACAGACCAATGAAAGTCATTGTGGAACGCCTGTAGTGACCACTGAGACCAGAAGAGAAGCCACTGGGTGTTTAGAGGTCTGACACACAAACACACACACACCCCTAGGTCTGACACACACACACACACACACACACCCCTAGGTCTGACCGACAGATTAGTCTGCCCGAGGTTTCATGGTTGTGTGGTGGTGACTCTCTCTCTAAAGGGTTATTATAGTATTATCCAATAAACTCTGTCTGGCCCTCAGAGATCAACCCCACCACCACCAAGGTGGATGGGACCCAGTCCGACACCATGACAACAGGACCCAGTCCAGTCTGAAACCATGACAACTGGATGGTCCATCAACCACTCTGAGACCGGGTCTAATATGGTCCATTAACCACTGAGACCGGGTCCAATATGGTCCAATATGTTCCACCAACCACTCTGAGACCGGGTCCAATATGGTCCATTAACCACTGAGACCGGGTCCAATCTGGTCCATTAACCACTGAGACCGGGTCCAATATGGTCCATCAACCACTCTGAGACCGGGTCCAATATGGTCCATCAACCACTGAGACCGGGTCCAATATGGTCCATTAACCACTGAGACCGGGTCCAATATGGTCCATCAATCACTCTGAGACCGGGTCCAATATGGTCCATTAACCACTGAGACCGGGTCCAATATGGTCCAATATGGTCCATCAATCACTCTGAGACCGGGTCCAATATGGTCCATTAACCACTGAGACCGGGTCCAATATGGTCCATCAACCACTCTGAGACCGGGTCCAATATGGTCCATCAACCACTGAGACCGGGTCCAATATGGTCCATTAACCACTGAGACCGGGTCCAATATGGTCCATCAACCACTCTGAGGCCGGGTCCAATATGGTCCAATATGGTCCATCAATCACTCTGAGACCGGGTCCAATATGGTCCATTAACCACTGAGACCGGGTCCAATATGGTCCAATATGGTCCATCAATCACTCTGAGACCGGGTCCAATATGGTCCATTAACCACTGAGACCAGGTCCAATATGGTCCATCAATCACTCTGAGACCGGGTCCAATATTGTCCATCAATCACTCTGAGACCGGGTCCAATATGGTCCATTAACCACTGAGACCGGGTCCAATATGGTCCATCAACCACTCTGAGACCGGGTCCAATATGGTCCATCAACCACTGAGACCGGGTCCAATATGGTCCATTAACCACTGAGACCGGGTCCAATATGGTCCATCAACCACTCTGAGGCCGGGTCCAATATGGTCCAATATGGTCCATCAATCACTCTGAGACCGGGTCCAATATGGTCCATTAACCACTGAGACCGGGTCCAATATGGTCCAATATGGTCCATCAATCACTCTGAGACCGGGTCCAATATGGTCCATTAACCACTGAGACCGGGTCCAATATGGTCCATCAATCACTCTGAGACCGGGTCCAATATGGTCCATCAATCACTCTGAGACCGGGTCCAATATGGTCCATTAACCACTGAGACCGGGTCCAATATGGTCCATCAATCACTCTGAGACCGGGTCCAATATGGTCCATTAACCACTGAGACCGGGTCCAATATGGTCCAATATGGTTCAATATGGTCCAATATGGTCCATCAACCTCTAAATAATTCAATCAAGCTAATAAATCTTCCAACAGGTTGACAAAATAAGAGAGATTCAGAAACTAAACAACACTAATTCCAAGACAACTGGATTTTTGAATTCAGACAATAAGATTGTTAGGTATGAGAGCATTTCACACACTGCTCAATACATTTATGTATGTCACTATTTCACACACTGCTTAATACATTTATGTATGTCACTATTTCACACACTGCTTAATACATTTATGTATGTCACTATTTCACACACTGCTTAATACATTTATGTATGTCACTATTTCACACACTGCTTAATACATTTATGTAAGTCACCATTTCAGGCACTGCTTGATACACTTAAGTATGTCACCATTTCAGGCACTGCTTGATACACTTAAGTATGTCACCATTTCAGGCACTGCTTGATACATTTAAGTATGTCACCATTTCAGACACTGCTTAATACATTTTAGTATGTCACCATTTCAAACACTGCTTGATAAACTTATGTATGTCACCATTTCAGACACTGCTTGATACATTTAAGTATGTCACCATTTCAGACTCTGCTCGAAACATTTGAGATTTTATTAAAAAATCGAAATATTAAAACAAAAAATAAATAAGAATTATTCTAATGTTAACTGAATTTTGTGCTTTGAGTTTTACATACCTTTACTAATTGTTGTTTGTGTAGTAAGGGTTAGAGAGCAAAAAACAGGGAGCAAAAAATAAACAGTTAGAGAGTGAGACAGACATATAGAGAGACAGAGATAGAGTGAGATAGAGATAGAGTGAGACAGAGATAGAGTGAGACAGCAGACAGCTGGTCAGTAATCTGTCCTGTATGTCTCTGCTGTGGCTGTTGAAGACATCTGATTGGCTGCGATACACAACTTCAATACGAGTCCCTTTACAAGCTGACTGGTTGCCACACAAAGCACATCAGACCATCCATCCATCCACCAGACACACACACACACCCACACTCACACACACAGGCACACACTCACATATTTTCACAGACACACACACACATTCACACACAGACGCAGTGTCAAAATCTGGCAAAAACACACTCACAACAGACTATTATTAGAAAATAGAAGAACTACCACTAATCAATGACAGACTCCAAAACACATTACTATTGAGTCTGTGAGAGTGTGTGTGTGAGAGTGTGTGGGTTTGATTATTATTTCTCACAGAGTGAAGACAGCAACAGTGAAGCAACATCTCCTATTAAGCATTCATTACAACCGTATTCAAATTCAGCTCTGAACTTGGAAATGAATCATGTTGCTGTTCAAGCTGGACTGTGTTCTCCTAAGTCCTGCCAGGGAGGATCTGTGTTCTCCTAAGTCCTGCCAGGGAGGATCTGTGTTCTCCTAAGTCCTGCCAGGGAGGATCTGTGTTCTCCTAAGTCCTGCCAGGGAGGATCTGTGTTCTCCTAAGTCCTGCCAGGGAGGATCTGTGTTCTCCTAAGTCCTGCCAGGGAGGATCTGTGTTCTCCTAAGTCCTGCCAGGGAGGATCTGTGTTCTCCTAAGTCCTGCCAGGGAGGATCTGTGTTCTCCTAAGTCCTGCCAGGGAGGATCTGTGTTCTCCTAAGTCCTGCCAGGGAGGATCTGTGTTCTCCTAAGTCCTGCCAGGGAGGATCTGTGTTCTCCTAAGTCCTGCCAGGGAGGATCTGTGTTCTCCTAAGTCCTGCCAGGGAGGATCTGTGTTCTCCTAAGTCCTGCCAGGGAGGATCTGTGTTCTCCTAAGTCCTGCCAGGGAGGATCTGGTTCTCCTAAGTCCTGCCAGGGAGGATCTGTGTTCTCCTAAGTCCTGCCAGGGAGGA
Organism: Dallia pectoralis; assembly: GCA_029465975.1. Lineage (NCBI taxonomy): Eukaryota > Metazoa > Chordata > Actinopteri > Esociformes > Umbridae > Dallia > Dallia pectoralis. The sequence goes on from CM055758.1 coordinate 684,114, forward strand.
TCTGTGTTCTCCTAAGTCCTGCCAGGGAGGATCTGTGTTCTCCTAAGTCCTGCCAGGGAGGATCTGTGTTCTCCTAAGTCCTGCCAGGGAGGATCTGTGTTCTCCTAAGTCCTGCCAGGGAGGATCTGTGTTCTCCTAAGTCCTGCCAGGGAGGATCTGTGTTCTCCTAAGTCCTGCCAGGGAGGATCTGTGTTCTCCTAAGTCCTGCCAGGGAGGATCTGTGTTCTCCTAAGTCCTGCCAGGGAGGATCTGTGTTCTCCTAAGTCCTGCCAGGGAGGATCTGTGTTCTCCTAAGTCCTGCCAGGGAGGATCTGTGTTCTCCTAAGTCCTGCCAGGGAGGATCTGTGTTCTCCTAAGTCCTGCCAGGGAGGATCTGTGTTCTCCTAAGTCCTGCCAGGGAGGATCTGTGTTCTCCTAAGTCCTGCCAGGGAGGATCTGTGTTCTCCTAAGTCCTGCCAGGGAGGATCTGTGTTCTCCTAAGTCCTGCCAGGGAGGATCTGTGTTCTCCTAAGTCCTGCCAGGGAGGATCTGTGTTCTCACAGCCCTCTTGAGATCACACTTCCTCTTTATCTTCAGCTTTCTAACGGAAGCTTAGGCTGTGTGTCAAAATTGCCTGGTGATTGGAACTGTTCATAATTCCCTCCACTCTGATTAAGGCCCCGGTTCCAGCTAAGGAAAAACAGCCCCAAAGCATGATGCTGCCATCACCATGCTTCAATGTGGGTATGGTGTTCTTTGGGTGATGTGTAGTGTTGTTTTTGTGCCAAACATACCTTTTGGAGTTATGGTCAAAAAGTTCAACCTTGGTTTCATCAGACCATAACATATATTCCCACATGCTTTTGGTAGACTTGATGTTTGTTTTTGCCAACTTCAGCTGGGCTTGGATGTTTTTCTTTGTAAGTAAAGGCTTCTGTCTTGCCACCCTACCCTACAGCCCATACATATGGAGAATATAGGAGATTGTTGTCACATGTAGCATACAACTGTAACGGTTGTGGTGTGGCCGGCAGCAGGTAGACACAAGCGCAGAAAATCTTGCAATATAACGGTTTATTACCCAACAGGACAGGCAACTCCGGACAAACACTGATCACTTCGGGTATCCGCGAGTGTCAAACACGGGATCAAACCAAACTGTACTTTATACGGGGACATGAAGCAGAACCACACGATACGTACATACCGTAACACAAGTACAATGCCGCAACACTGACAGACAGAAATGACAGGACTTATACACACCGACTAATGACACGAACAGACACCGGTGCGGAGAAACCACAGGTGCACTGAATAGTCCCTGATAATTCCCCTCTACGCTGGCAGGGGGTGTGCCAACACTGGCATAGAGAGGGACAGAGTCAGAGTCTTACAGCAGCCAGTACTAGTCAGCGTCTTACACAGCCAGTACTAGTCAGAGTCTTACAACAGCCAGTACTGGTCAGAGTCTTACACAGCCAGTACTAGTCAGAGTCTTACAACAGCCAGTACTAGTCAGAGTCTTACAACAGCCAGTACTAGTCAGAGTCTTAAAACAGCCAGTACTAGTCAGAGTCTTACAACAGCCAGTACTAGTCAGAGTCTTACAACAGCCAGTACTAGTCAGGGTCTTACACAGCCAGTACTAGTCAGAGTCTTACAACAGCCAGTACTAGTCAGAGTCTTACACAGCCAGTACTAGTCAGAGTCTTACACAGCCAGTACTAGTCAGAGTCTTACACAGCCAGTACTAGTCAGAGTCTTACACAGCCAGTACTACTCAGAGTCTTACACAGCCAGTACTAGTCAGACATTCCTGCAGCTTTTAATGTTGATGTAGGCCTCTTGGAAGTATGCCTGACCAGTTTTTCTTTTCATCTTTTCATCAATGTTGGAGGGACATCCAGTTCTTGGTAATGTCTCTGTTGTGCCATATTTTCTCCACTTGATGATGACTGCCTTCACTGTGTTCCATTATATAGCTTTTGCTGTGAGATTTAACTAAGAAAATGTCAGCGAAATCCTAGTGGAACAGCTGACCTTTACTTGTGATAATCAGAGTCACTTTAAATGATGGCAGGGGTGTAATGACTTCTATTTAACCTGAGTTTGAATGTGATTGGTTAATTCTGAATGCAGCCACATCCCAGTTATAACAGGGGGTGCACACTTATGCAACAGGGTTATTCTTTTTTATTTTCCCCTCAAAGATTTCAGTTTGTTTTCAAATGAATTGTTCACATTATAGATCACTTTAAAAGGTGGAAAAAGATCTAACGATCTTAAAGATCTAAGATCAAACAATTTATCTTATTTTTTTACATCACAAAAACCTGGGTTGTACAGGTTTTTATATATGCATGATATTAACATAACAACTGGGCAACTGAACAATGAAATGATTGTGACATGGCAGCCAAACATATACGAAGAACCAACAACAGAATATCCAGAATATACATAACGTACTATATATACATTACGAAATGGGAATATGGACAGTATGCAAAACGTAAATACTGCAGTAAAAGTGATTAAGTGATTATGTGTGAGTGTGTTGTTGTGTAGCTTAGTGTGTGTGTGTGTGTGTGTGTGTGTGTGTGTGTGTGTGTGTGTGTGTGTGTGTGTGTGTGTGTGTGTGTGTGTGTGTGTGTGTGTGTGTGTGTGTGTGTGTGTGTGTGTGTGTGTGTGTGTGTGTGTGTGTGCGTGCGTGTGCATGTGTTTGTGCAGATATTTTGTTATCCTCAGAACCTTTTAATTACTCTAATAAGAAATGGAAATGGAGATTTTGCTGGAACAGCTTAAAACGCAGAACCATCCAATTACTGTCAAGTTATTAATTATTGACGAGTGGGTTGTCAGATTTAAAATATGTACATAATAAAGGTAATTAATTGTAATTTCTAACATCCTCTGTAACTGTGCACAAACTCCATTACCATACAACATATAACATGCAATCATTACACTGTTAAATGTGTGGTCCTTTATGACTCATAAGGCCACAGGGCCAGTTAGTGCCAAAGCTTTAAATAGCACAATATAGATGATTGTTATCACTAAGGGAAGGTTTTGCTGAACACACACCCTGCCGTTTCCTTAGTATGTCAACACAGCACCACCAGGTATAAAGGAAGGGTATAAATCTGAGTTAGGAGAGCCGGTCCAAACAGCCTCGCCCACGGCGCCAACATGTAGCTGCAGGATAAAGGTCTAATTAACCGCTGTAATGGAGGGGAAGACTGCTGCTCCAGACACGCAGACTGCTGCTCCAGACACAGACACGCAGACTGCTGCTCCAGACACGCAGACTGCTGCTCCAGACACAGACACGCAGACTGCTGCTCCAGACACAGACACGCAGACTGCTGCTCCAGACACGCAGACTGCTGCTCTAGACACAGACACGCAGAGTGCTGCTCCAGACACGCAGACTGCTGCTACAGACACGCAGACTGCTGCTAGAGACACGCAGACTGCTGCTACAGACACGCAGACTGATGCTAGAGACACGCAGACTGCTGCTACAGACACGCAGACTGCAGCTCCAGACACGCCGACTGCTGCTAGAGACACGCAGACTGCTGCTTCAGACACGCAGACTGCTGCTTCAGACACGCAGGCTGCTGCTTCAGACACGCAGGCTGCTGCTTCAGACACAGACACGCAGACTGCTGCTACAGACACGCAGACTGCTGCTAGAGACACGCAGACTGCAGCTCCAGACACGCCGACTGCTGCTAGAGACACGCAGACTGCTGCTTCAGACACGCAGACTGCTGCTTCAGACACACAGACTGCTGCTTCAGACACGCAGACTGCTGCTACAGACACGCAGACTGCTGCTACAGACACGCAGACTGCTGCTTAATGCTGCTCCAGAGATCATTAGAGGCCAGTAGAGATCATTAGAGTAAGCTCACATCATTAAGCTCACAGCATTAAGCTCACATCATTAAGCTCACAGCATTAAGTTCACAGCATTAAGCTCACATCATTAAGCTCACATCATTAAGCTCACAGCATTAAGTTCACAGCATTAAGCTCACAGCATTAAGTTCACAGCATTAAGCTCACAGCATTAAGTTCACAGCATTAAGCTCACAGCATTAAGCTCACAGCATTAAGCTCACATCATTAAGCTCACAGCATTAAGCTCACGGAAATAAGCTCACATCATTAAGCTCACAGCATTAAGTTTACACATCATTAAGCTCACAGCATTAAGTTCACAGCATTAAGCTCCTATCATTAAGCTCACATCATTAAGCTCACATCATTAAGCTCACATCATTAAGCTCACAGCATTAAGCTAACATCATTAAGCTCACGGCATTAAGCTCACAGAATTAAGCTCACAGCATTAAGCTAACATCATTAAGCTCACGTCATTAAGCTCACAGCATTAAGTTCACAGCATTAAGCTCACATCATTAAGCTCACATCATTAAGCTCACAGCATTAAGTTCACAGCATTAAGCTCACAGCATTAAGTTCACAGCATTAAGCTCACAGCATTAAGCTCACATCATTAAGCTCACATCATTAAGCTCACAGCATTAAGCTCACATCATTAAGCTCACAGCATTAAGCTCACATCATTAAGCTCACATCATTTAGCTCACATCATTAAGCTCACATCATTAAGCTCTCGGAATTAAGCTCACATCATTAAGCTCACAGCATTAAGTTTACACATCATTAAGCTCACAGCATTAAGTTCACAGCATTCAGCTCCTATCATTAAGCTCACATCATTAAGCTCACATCATTAAGCTCACATCATTAAGCTCACAGCATTAAGCTAACATCATTAAGCTCACGGCATTAAGCTCACAGAATTAAGCTCAATACCCTATATATATATACCTCACAATGAGACAGGTGAAGAGACTGGACATGTTGGTGGTAGAGGTCAAAACAAGCTACAATACCTAGCTAACCGGGGTCATTGTGGTGTCCTCATCCCAAGCAGTTACCACAGGATGGGAACGTTTAACATGGTTGTTCAGCAGAACCTGTGAGGTCTGGCACTTCACTGACCTCATGCCATTCGTCTCCTGTTATTTTCGCCCTCTTCAAAGAGTCTCAGGCTGTTCGTGGAGAGACAGCAGGAATAAAAATAATAGTGGCACAGGCTGGAAACCATGGAAACCACAGTCATTAACCTGGAAGCAGGAAAACAGGGCCATGGAATTCTCCAGACCAACCCACTGACCTGAAGGCACCACTCAGACCGACCAAAAGACTGACACCAAAGCTCTCTCTCGGTTCCTTGTCCCCACTGGAAAGAAAACAAGCAGGTAAAGACAAGAGTTATGCGAACATATTGGCTGGAAGGGTTTCAATAGATGCCAGAAAACAGTTTGGTTCCAAAAGTAGATGATGGAATAGGGTATTAGTTACAGTTCTAGATAATGGAATAGGGTATTAGTTACAGTTCTATATGATGGAATAGGGTATTAGTTACAGTTCCAGATAATAGAATAGGGTATTAGTTACAGTTCTAGATGATGGAATAGGGTATTAGTTACAGTTCTAGATGATGGAATAGGGTATTAGTTACAGTTCTAGATAATGGAATAGGGTATTAGTTACAGTTCTAGATGATGGAATAGGGTATTAGTTACAGTTCTAGATGATGGAATAGGGTATTAGTTACAGTTCTAGATGATGGAATAGGGTATTAGTTACAGTTCTAGATGATGGAATAGGGTATTAGTTACAGTTCTAGATGATGGAATAGGGTATTAGTTACAGTTCTAGATGATGGAATAGGGTATTAGTTACAGTTCCAGATAGTAGGATGGGGTATTAGCAGAGTTGGCTTTAAGTCATTGTAAACAAGTCCAAGTCAAGTCTCAAGTATTTTAGTCTCAAGTCCATGTCAAGTCTCAAGTTTTTAAATTGTATGGACTATACAGAATTGACAGACAGCTAACATTAGTTAGCTAAAAGAACCTTATTCTACTAGATAATTGACTACATTAGTTAGCTAACACAACCTTATTCTACTAGATAATTGACTACATTAGTTAGCTAACACAACCTTATTCTACTAGATAATTGACTACATTAGTTAGCTAACACAACCTTATTCTACTAGATAATTGACTACATTAGTTAGCTAACACAACCTTATTCTAGTAGATAATTGATTACATTAGTTAGCTAACACAACCTTATTCTACTAGATAATTGACTACATTAGTTAGCTAACACAACCTTATTCTACTAGATAATTGACTACATTAGTTAGCTAACACAACCTTATTCTACTAGATAATTGACTACATTAGTTAGCTAACACAACCTTATTCTACTAGATCATTGACTACATTAGTTAGCTAACACAACCTTATTCTACTAGATAATTGACCACATTAGTTAGCTAACACAACCTTATTCTACTAGATAATTGACTACATTAGTTAGCTAACACAACCTTATTCTACTAGATAATTGACCACATTAGTTAGCTAAAACAACCTTATTCTACTAGATAATTGACTACATTAGTTAGCTAACACAACGTTATTCTACTAGATAATTGACTACATTAGTTACCTAACACAATCTCATTCTACTAGATCATTGACAACATTAGTTAGCTAACACAATCTCATTCTACTAGATAATTGACTACATTAGTTAGCTAACACAATCTCATTCTACTAGATCATTGACTACATTAGTTAGCTAACACAATCTCATTCTACTAGATCATTGACTACATTAGTTAGCTAACACAATCTCATTCTACTAGATAATTGACTACATTAGTTAGCTAACACAACCTTATTCTACTAGATCATTGACTACATTAGTTAGCTAACACAACCTCATTCTACTAGATAATTGACTACATTAGTTAGCTAACACAACCTTATTCTACTAGATAATTGACTACATTAGTTAGCTAACACAACCTTATTCTACTGGATAATTGACTACATTAGTTAGCTAACACAACCTTATTCTACTAGATAATTGACTACATTAGTTAGCTAACACAACCTTATTCTACTAGATAATTGACTACATTAGTTAGCTAACACAATCTCATTCTACTAGATCATTGACTACATTAGTTAGCTAACACAACCTTATTCTACTAGATAATTGACTACATTAGTTAGCTAACACAACCTAATTCTACTAGATAATTGACTACATTAGTTAGCTAACACAACCTTATTCTACTAGATAATTGACTACATTAGTTAGCTAACACAACCTTATTCTACTAGATAATTGACTACATTAGTTAGCTAACACAACCTTATTCTACTAGATAATTGACTACATTAGTTAGCTAACACAACCTTATTCTACTAGATCATTGACTACATTAGTTAGCTAACACAACCTTATTCTACTAGATCATTGACTACATTAGTTAGCTAAAACAACCTTATTCTACTAGATAATTGACTACATTAGTTAGCTAACACAACGTTATTCTACTAGATAATTGACTACATTAGTTAGCTAACACAACCTTATTCTACTAGATAATTGACTACATTAGTTAGCTAACACAATCTCATTCTACTAGATAATTGACTACATTAGTTAGCTAACACAACCTTATTCTACTAGATAATTGACTACATTAGTTAGCTAACACAACCTTATTCTACTAGATAATTGACTACATTAGTTAGCTAACACAACCTTATTCTACTAGATAATTGACTACATTAGTTAGCTAACACAACCTTATTCTACTAGATAATTGACTACATTAGTTAGCTAACACAACCTTATTCTACTAGATAATTGACTACATTAGTTAGCTAACACAATCTCATTCTACTAGATCATTGACTACATTAGTTAGCTAACACAATCTCATTCTACTAGATCATTGACTACATTAGTTAGCTAACACAACCTTATTCTACTAGATAATTGACTACATTTAGCCAACACATCTCATTCTACAGCGCACGAGTCCATCAGTCCAATGAGCACAAGTCCAAGTCGAGTCTCAAGTCTTTTGAACAGATCGCAAGTCAAGTCACAAGTCAATTTATTAATGACTTAAGTGCGACTTGAGTCCACGTCGGTTACAGTTCTAGATGGTCCATCTAGTCATATAGTCATTGGTTGCAGAGGAGAGCAGAATTGTTATTTGGCAGGACATATCTGGGGATTATGATGGTCCACACAGCTGGCAGACTGGCTGAATATCCTCACTTCCAGTCCAGCCTCTGATCCACTCCCAGCCAGGATAAGTAATGACTGAGTAAGGCTGAAGAAAAACACGACATCCTCTGATGCCCTGAGAGACTTCAGCTTCTCCACAGTTCACTGTGGCCAGAGAAAAGTCATGTAGCAGGTGATCAAACATGACATGACGTCTACCTCAGAAAGAGGCCGGCCAACTACTAAGAGATGGGTGGGGCAGATATTACAGACACTAAGAGATGTGTGGGGCAGATATTACAGACACTAAGAGATGTGTGGGGCAGATATTACAGACACTAAGAGATGTGTGGGGCAGATATTACAGACACTAAGAGATGTGTGGGGCAGATATTACAGACACTAAGAGATGTGTGGGGCAGATATTACAGACACTAAGAGATGTGTGGGGCAGATATTACAGACACTAAGAGATGTGTGGGGCAGATATTACAGACACTAAGAGATGTGTGGGGCAGATATTACAGACACTAAGAGATGTGTGGGGCAGATATTACAGAGATATTACAGACACTAAGAGATGTGTGGGGCAGATATTACAGACACTAAGAGATGTGTGGGGCAGATATTACAGACACTAAGAGATGTGTGGGGCAGATATTACAGACACTAAGAGATGTGTGGGGCAGATATTACAGACACTAAGAGATGTGTGGGGCAGATATTACAGACACTAAGAGATGTGTGGGGCAGATATTACAGACACTAAGAGATGTGTGGGGCAGATATTACAGACACTAAGAGATGTGTGGGGCAGATATTACAGACACTAAGAGATGGGTGGGGCAGATATTACAGACACTAAGAGATGTGTGGGGCAGATATTACAGACACTAAGAGATGTGTGGGGCAGATATTACAGACACTAAGAGATGTGTGGGGCAGATATTACAGACACTAAGAGATGTGTGGGGCAGATATTACAGACACTAAGAGATGTGTGGGGCAGATATTACAGACACTAAGAGATGTGTGGGGCAGATATTACAGACACTAAGAGATGTGTGGGGCAGATATTACAGACACTAAGAGATGTGTGGGGCAGATATTACAGACACTAAGAGATGTGTGGGGCAGATATTACAGACACTAAGAGATGGGTGGGGCAGATATTACAGACACTAAGAGATGGGTGGGGCAGATATTACAGACACTAAGAGATGTGTGGGGCAGATATTACAGACACTAAGAGATGGGTGGGGCAGATATTACAGACACTAAGAGATGTGTGGGGCAGATATTACAGACACTAAGAGATGTGTGGGGCAGATATTACAGACACTAAGAGATGTGTGGGGCAGATATTACAGACACTAAGAGATGTGTGGGGCAGATATTACAGACACTAAGAGATGTGTGGGGCAGATATTACAGACACTAAGAGATGTGTGGGGCAGATATTACAGACACTAAGAGATGTGTGGGGCAGATATTACAGACACTAAGAGATGTGTGGGGCAGATATTACAGACACTAAGAGATGTGTGGGGCAGATATTACAGACACTAAGAGATGTGTGGGGCAGATATTACAGACACTAAGAGATGTGTGGGGCAGATATTACAGACACTAAGAGATGTGTGGGGCAGATATTACAGACACTAAGAGATGTGTGGGGCAGATATTACAGACACTAAGAGATGTGTGGGGCAGATATTACAGACACTAAGAGATGTGTGGGGCAGGTATTACAGACACTAAGAGATGTGTGGGGCAGATATTACAGACACTAAGAGATGTGTGGGGCAGATATTACAGACACTAAGAGATGTGTGGGGCAGATATTACAGACACTAAGAGATGGGTTGGGTCCAAAATTAGAGGGTACAGGTCTAGAGGGTCCAGGTCTAGAGGGTCCAGGTCTAGTGGGTCCAGGTCTAGAGGGTCCAGGTCTTGAGGGTCCAGGTCTAGAGGGGGTCCAGGTCTAGAGGGGGTCCAGGTCTAGAGGGTCCAGGTCTAGAGGGTCCAGGTCTAGAAGGTCCAGGTCTAGAGGGTCCGGGTCTTGAGGGTCCAGGTCTAGAGGGGGTCCAGGTCTAGAGGGTCCAGGTCTAGAGGGTCCGGGTCTAGAGGGTCCAGGTCTAGAGGGGGTCCAGGTCTAGAGGATCCAGGTCTAGAGGGTCCGGGTCTAGTGGGTCCAGAGTCCCCAGTTAGGGAAAATGATCACAAACAGGGGTGGGTGTGAAGGCTGTTCTGTCACGCTGTGTTTTGGAAGGGTTTTCTCACTTCTGGTTAGTCACAAAATAGCTCTCGATTTCTCACAATCTAGATTTAGTTTAGTTATAAAACCCAAATTATTTGTCTCCTGGTTGGTTCAGTGACAGCAGGGGGCATTACCATTTAATGTCCTGGTTGGTTACGTGACAGCAGGGGGCATTACCATTTAATGTCCTGGTTGGTTACGTGACAGCAGGGGGCATTACCATTTAATGTCCTGGTTGGTTACGTGACAGCAGGGGGCATTACCATTTAATGTCCTGGTTGGTTACGTGACAGCAGGGGGCATTACCATTTAATGTCCTGGTTGGTTACGTGACAGCAGGGGGCATTACCATTTAATGTCCTGGTTGGTTACGTGACAGCAGGGGGGGCATTACCATTTAATGTCCTGGTTGGTTACGTGACAGCAGGGGGCATTACCATTTAATGTCCTGGTTGGTTACGTGACAGCAGGGGGCATTACCATTTAATGTCCTGGTTGGTTACGTGACAGCAGGGGGCATTACCATTTAATGTCCTGGTTGGTTACGTGACAGCAGGGGGCATTACCATTTAATGTCCTGGTTGGTTACGTGACAGCAGGGGGCATTACCATTTAATTTCCTGGTTGGTTACGTGACAGCAGGGGGCATTACCATTTAATTTCCTGGTTGGTTACGTGACAGCAGGGGGCATTACCATTTAATGTCCTGGTTGGTTACGTGACAGCAGGGGGCATTAACATTTAATGTCCTGATTGGTTACGTGACAGTCTTGATGCCCGTTTTCACAGTGCTTCACATCCATCTATTCATAACAGCTTTCTTAACTAATAATAAACCGGTCTAAGACTTATTTAGCTTAACCAACTCTCATTACACTTTCTAGGAGTGAGTGTAATGTATATTTAAAGTCCATCCTGGTGAGGTTGTATCATCGCTGTGACATAGACACATTTTTCCGAGTGGAGAAGTTGGGTTGTGATAATCAATGTTTCCTAAGTTGGAGAACCTCTGCTTACATCATGGGACACCCCATCCATACACCCCCACGACCCCGAAAACCATAGTGGGAAAAAACTTTGGAGAACACACAATAAACATTTGTTCTTCAATTACAATGAGATGGAGAGAGCGAGAGAGAGAAAAGGAGGAGTGTGTGTGTACAGATGATTCTAGTGATTACATGCAGTAGGTCTTTATTGCCACGGTGATGACACATCGTGATGTCACAGATCTGCTTCTCCTCGTATATATGTAGAATCACCAGACGACTGAACTACTACCACATAGAGGTTCCACATAGACGTACCAGCAAGACAAGATATCAACACAATCTATTCACCTGAACTGCTGACAGACTTTACCTGAACACCACCTAAAGCCTTCAAATGAACACCACCTAAAGCCTTCACCTGAACACCACCTAAAGCCTTCAAATGAACACCACCTAAAGCCTTCACCTGAGCACCACCTGCAGCCTTTACCTGAACACCACCTACAGCCTTTACCTGAACACCAACTACAGCCTTCACCTGAACACCACCTAAAGCCTTCACCTGAACACCACCTACAGCCTTTACCTGAACACCACCTACAGCCTTTACCTGAACACCAACTACAGCCTTCACCTGAACACCACCTACAGCCTTTACCTGAACACCACCTAAAGCCTTCACCTGAACACCACCTACAGCCTTTACCTGAACACCACCTACAGCCTTTACCTGAACACCACCTACAGCCTTTACCTGAACACCACCTACAGCCTTCACCTGTACACCACCTACAGCCTTCACCTGAACACCACCTACAGCCTTTACCTGAACACCACATGCAGACTTTACCTGAACACCACATGCAGACTTTACCTGAACACCACATGCAGACTTTACCTGAACACCACATGCAGACTTTACCTGAACACAGATTTAATCTGAAAACTGACAGCCTGGACTGGTGGATCATCATTTGTTGGGTGTATTGATTGGAGATAATGTAAAGAAGATTCTTATTGTTGGTAAGTTGGATTTAGAAATATTGTTCTGCCTTTATACTGTCTGACATTTGCACTTTAGTATTTTATCTTTAGTGTGTGTGTGTGTGTGTGTGTGTGTGTGTGTGTGTGTGTGTGTGTGTGTGTGTGTGTGTTGTCCGTCTCTCGTCTCCCCCTCTCCCCATCTCCTTTCCCTCCCCCTCCTCTCCTCCCCCTCTCCCCCTCCTCCCTCCTCCTCTCCTCCACCCCTCTCTCCCACTCCCTTTCTCCCTCTTTCTCTCTCCATGTGTGGTACTGTACTGGTTGTACTGCTTGGGCGCCATCTACTTGCTACAGTGTGTTTCCATGACTTTCTATTATTCAAACTTTTCTTCCTTTCTCTTTCTTTTCATGTTCATTGTCTTTCTCTCTGTTGCTTTCTTTCTATGCATGTTCTCTACCTCAGCAATCCTCACTCTCTTCATACACACACACACACACACACACACACATTCCACGTAGACCACACACACACACACACACACACACACACACACACACACACTGACAACACATACAACCCATATTCACCACACACACACACACACACACACTCACCACATACCATACCATATACACCACACACACAGAAACCACTTCACACAGGCACCACAAACACCACACACACACACACACACACACACACACCATATACACCCTTTCAGGGGGAGGGTCCTCTCTCCTAAAACCTCCTTCTTCTCCTGACCTGCTCAGATACAGAGAGTGTGAGCAGGAGAGAGAGGAGCCCTGTTGAAAACCATCCCATCTATCTGCAGCTTTAGAGGAGCTCACTACTGCTGGACAGTCTCTGGCTGCAGAAGGACACGAGGTCCTAGGATAACAGAAACACCTGGAGACCTCCACTTCCAACAGAACCTACACATTTGAAACATTATTTACACAATTTCTCTGGATCACTTCTGCTTTGGCTTTGTTTTTCTTCTATAACTTGGGAACAAAGAGTTGAGAAAAGTAAGTTGAACTGTGAACTGTGAACTGTGTGGCGATAAGGAGGCCCTCCGGGGTATGACCATTTAACAGACCAATAACCACCTTGGTTGAACTTGATCTCATCTTGGTTTGTTTTTTCCTCCAGCCTGGAAACTAAGACAAGGACACGGCTGAACAGACATACAGCTGAACAGACATACAGCTGAACAGACATACAGCTGAACAGACTTACAGCTGAACAGACATACAGCTGTACAGCCATACAGCTGAACAGACATACAGCTGAACAACAGACATACAGCTGAACAGACATATAGCTGAACAACAGACATACAGCTGAACAACAGACATACAGCTGAACAACAGACATACAGCTGAACCGACATACAGCTGAACAACAGACATACAGCTGAACAACAGACATACAGCTGAACAGACATACAGCTGAACAACAGACATACAGCTGAACAGACATATAGCTGAACAACAGACATACAGCTGAACAACAGACATACAGCTGAACAACAGACATACAGCTGAACCGACATACAGCTGAACAACAGACACACAGCTGAACAACAGACATACAGCTGAACAAACACACAGCTGAACAGACATACAGCTGAACAGACATACAGCTGAACAACAGACATACAGCTGAACAACAGACATACAGCTGAACAAACACACAGCTGAACAGACATTCAGCTGAACAGACATACAGCTGAACAACAGACATACGGCTGAACAACAGACTTACAGCTGAACAGACATACAGCTGAACAAACATACAGCTGAACAGACATACAGCTGAACAGACATACAGCTGAACAACAGACATACAGCAGAACAACAGACATACAGCTGAACAAACACACAGCTGAACAGACATAAAGCTGAACAGACATACAGCTGAACAACAGACATACAGCTGAACAGACATACAGCTGAACAGACATACAGCTGAACAACAGACATACAGCTGAACAACAGACATACAGCTGAACAACAGACATACAGCTGAACAGACATACGACTGAACAACAGACATACAGCTGAACAGACATACAGCTGAACAACAGACATACGGCTGAACAGACATACGACTGAACAACAGACATACAGCTGAACAGACATACAGCTGAACAACAGACATACGGCTGAACAACAGACATACAGCTGAACAGATATACAGCTTTGGCAAAGTAAGTCCAGCTTCTTTTCTTCTCTCCACTTCCCACGGTTGACGGGTTGGTTGTAGTCCAGCTCAGCTGAATAGTGTTTGGTTGAGGTGTGGTGGACTGTTTAGATACTGGTGTGGTGGACTGTTTATATACTGGTGTGGTGGACTGTTTAGATACTGGTGTGGTGGACTGTTTAGATACTGGTGTGGTGGACTGTTAAGATACTGGTGTGGTGGACTGTTTAGATACTGGTGTGGTGGACTGTTTAGATACTGGTGTGGTGGACTGTTTAGATACTGGTGTGGTGGACTGTTTAGATACTGGTGTGGTGGACTGTTTAGATACTGGTGTGGTGGGCTGTTTAGATACTGGTGTGGTGGACTGTTTAGATACTGGTGTGGTGGACTGTTTAGATACTGGTGTGGTGGACTGTTTAGATACTACACAAAATCTGTGATGTTTCAAAAATGTGTTGTTTTGCAAAGGAAAGGACATGCGTGTAGTTGTTTAGAGAGAGAACATGTTAAAAACATACATGTTATCGTTTAGCAGATTAACATGTGATTAACATATATGTTGCTGTTCTGCAAATTAACATGTGATCAACATATATGTTGCTGTTCTGCAGATTAACATGTGATTAACATATATGTTGCTGTTCTGCACATTAACATGTGATTAACATATATGTTGCTATTCTGCAGATTAACATGTGATTAAAATATATGTTGCTGTTCTGCACATTAACATGTGATTAACATATATGTTGCTGTTCTGCAGGATGTTGTTCTCACGGAGCGTGTTGCGGCAGTGGTTCTTGGCGGTGTTCCTGTTGTGTTCTCCTGTTCCACATGATGGTCGGCCCGTGGACGCCCTCACCAGCAGAATGTATGTCCATAAAATATACTCACATGTTATCTGTATTTACAAACATCAGGTCAAACACATCACACAAATTACTGAAATATTAATAAGAATTAATAAAAATATACTCACATGTTATCTGTATTTACAAACATCAGGTCAAACACATCACACAAATTACTGAAATATTAATAAGAATTAATAAAAATATACTCACATGTTATGTGTATTTACACACATCAGTTAAAACACATCACACAAATTACTGAAATATTAATAAGTAATAAAATATACTCACATGTTATCTGTATTTACAAACATCAGGTCAAACACATCACACATATTACTGAAATATTAATAAGAATTAATAAAAATATACTCACATGTTATCTGTATTTACACACATCAGGTCAAACACATCACACAATTACTGAAATATTAATAACAAATAGAGAACATTTTTAGTCAGAGTTTAGGATTCAGAATAAGCCGGAAAATTGTCAATTTTTTATATTTAATATTTTGGTCATATTTATTTACTTATTTCTAAATGATTGCTTATTTAAAAAAAACTGCTAATGTTGTTTTTGCGTCAATGTTGATTTTATTCTGTTTTAAAGTGTTTCATGGCAGCAACATCATGTTGCTCCTGGAAAATCTCTCTGTGTCAGACACTGTCAGACCGTGTCGTAGGCTGTTTTCATAGAGATCGCCCACCTGTGTGCTTTATTAGAGAGTCAGGGGAAAGAGGGAAAGAAAGAGAGAGCAGTGAGAGTGAGTGAGAGAGAGAGAGTGAGAGGGAGAGAGAGAGAAAAAGCCCTCTGTGATAAATCCACCCAACTTTCTTCTCAGCTCGTTTTGGAGCACGTTGGACAAATTGTGCCATCTTCTCCCTTCATCCTCTTCAGTCTCCTTCTCTAATAGTTCTGACCACCAACTACAAACATAAACAGAGTTGGTCACTTATTTGTTTGTTTACTTGTTTGTTTGTTGCCTCTGGGTTTGTCAATGCTTGACTAGCTTCCTGTGAGCTGGTCAGAACCTCTTTACCTTCCTCTGGGCTGGTCAGAACCTCTTTACCTTCCTCTGGGCTGGTCAGAACCTCTTTACCTTCCTCTGGGCTGGTCAGAACCTCTTTACCTTCCTCTGGGCTGGTCAGAACCTCTTTACCTTCCTCTGGGCTGGTCAGGACCTCTTTACCTTCCTCTGGGCTGGTCAGAACCTCTTTACCTTCCTCTGGGCTGGTCAGAACCTCTTTACCTTCCTCTGGGCTGGTCAGGACCTCTTTACCTTCCTCTGGGCTGGTCAGGACCTCTTTACCTTCCCCTGGGCTGGTCAGAACCTCTCTACCTTCCTCTGGGCTGGTCAGAACCTCTTTACCTTCCTCTGGGCTGGTCAGAACCTCTTTACCTTCCTCTGGGCTGGTCAGAACCTCTTTGCCTTGCTCTGGGCTGGTCAGAACCTCTTTACCTTCCTCTGGGCTGGTCAGAACCTCTTTACCTTCCTCTGGGCTGGTCAGAACCTCTTTACCTTCCTCTGGGCTGGTCAGAACCTCTTTACCTTCCTCTGGGCTGGTCAGAACCTCTTTACCTTCCTCTGGGCTGGTCAGAACCTCTTTACCTTCCTCTGGGCTGGTCAGAACCTCTTTACCTTCCTCTGGGCTGGTCAGAACCTCTTTACCTTCCTCTGGGCTGGTCAGAACCTCTTTACCTTCCTCTGGGCTGGTCAGAACCTCTTTACCTTCCTCTGGGCTGGTCAGAACCTCTTTACCTTCCTCTGGGCTAGTCAGAACCTCTTTACCTTCATTTGGGCTGGTCAGAACCTGTCCTATAATACATGAGTTGGCCAGGTATTGGTGCAGGGTCCTATAATACATTAAGCCTGAAGACTTAGAACTCATTCTTATGATAGTGTTGGAACGAGGCCATTAAGCCTGACGCCAAACCTAATGATGGGAACCATTTCAGCTCACTGATTGGTTTAGACCTTTAATCAGGCAGTCACATGCGTTTGTAACCTAGGTTCTGAGAAAACATGGGGTCGACTTTCTCCCTTCCAAACTCTCAGTTTTCTCGCTTTCACTCTTTCTATTTTTTCAACACAGAGAAACAATCATTATCAGATGGGCCAAGAAGGAGGCTCTCTCTCTGGAGGTCTGCCTGGCCAAGTGTTTGATGTTGAGCTTATAAAAGGTAGAATAGCCAGCTCAGATCCCACCCTCCACCTCCCTCCACCTCCCTCCACCTCCCTCCACCTCCCTCCACCTCCCTCCACCTCCCTGAGAATTACAGGAAATATCTGCATATAAACACAGCACCATTTAAACAGGATATTATCCTTATATGGGAACCCTTGTTCTTGATCTAATGTTAATATTTGGACACACAGAAAATACTGAGAATATTGCTTTTCCTGATGTTTTAAGTTTTGGTGTGGTGATGGCTGTAATTCAGCTTCTCTCCAGTTACAGGGCCCTGGTCAGATACACTCTGCTTTAGTGGAGATTGGCACAAAATGGGTTTAAAAAAAAAAAACTATTATTTCCTCACCTCACAAACATCTGTTTCAGTGCACACATACATACATACACATATATACACACATATATACATGTATGTTTCTGTAAAGAAAAGATACTCCCACTGTCTCTGTAAAGATACTCTTACTGTGTCTGTAAAGATACTCTCACTGTCTCTGTAAAGATACTCCCACTGTCTCTGTAAAGATACTCTCACTGTGTCTGTAAAGATACTCCCACTGTCTCTGTAAAGATACTCTCACTGTCTCTGTAAAGATACTCCCACTGTCTCTGTAAAGATACTCTCACTGTGTCTGTAAAGATACGCTCACTGTCTCTGTAAAGATACTCCCACTGTCTCTGTAAATATACTCCCACTGTCTCTGTAAAGATACTCCCACTGTCTCTGTAAAGATACTCCCACTGTCTCTGTAAAGATACTCTCACTGTGTCTGTAAAGATACTCTCACTGTCTCTGAAAAGATACTCCCACTGTCTCTGTAAAGATACTCCCACTGTCTCTGTAAAGATACTCCCACTGTCTCTGTAAAGATACTCCCACTGTCTCTGTAAAGATACTCCCACTGTCTTTGTAAAGATACTCCCACTGTCTCTGTAAAGATACTCCCACTGTCTCTGTAAAGATAGTCCCACTGTCTCTGTAAAGATACTCCCACTGTCTCTGTAAAAATACTCCGACTGTCTCTGTAAAGATACTCCCACTGTCTCTGTAAAGATACTCCCACTGTCTCTGTAAAGATAATGCCACTGTCTTGGGAAATCAAATACATGTAATCTGTCTTGGCCATTGTTAACCAAAGATGCCCCAGCATGTGTTTCTAGCATGTCCTGGTGTACAGTATAAAACTGTCAGACACACGGATATTAACCGGAGGTGACAGACAAGTTAATGCTTCCCTATTTCAACCCCACACTCAGACAGACAGAATGAGACCTCTGTGACAGTAGGGAAGATTTCCTAAGAGGGGAAAAAGTGAATTTCCTGAAGAAGGAAAACTAATCTCTTTGTGTTTGGCAGCATGGACACTGATCTTATGTATGTGATTAACTACTAGTGGAAACTGTCTCTCTCTCTCTCTCTCTCTCTCTCTCTGTCTCTCTCTGTCTCTCTCTCTCTCTCCCTCTCTCTCTCCCTCTCTCCCTTTCTCTCCCTCTCTCTGTCTCTTTTCAATCTGCCTCTCCACTTTGTCTTTCTAGTATGAATCATTATAATGAACAACAGGTTCAGCTGAATACACACTATGATAATAGTTGCCAGATATTGGAAATAACTGTTGTGTTGTCAACCAGCAGGCAAAACAGTTCATTTCCTTTAACTCTTGACCTTCCAGTCAAGGACAGGATTCGAATCCTATTTTCTTCTCAGTTTTAAGAAGGGAGTTTTATAAGCCAAGTCCATTTACAACAAACAACAAATTTATTTGTGGATGTATTTAGTTGACGGATTAGTATCTAGTAGTCTGGATCCAACAAATGTGTGTGAATAACTATGAATTACCTTAGTGAGAGACATGTATGTTAAAAAATGATTCATATGAAGTCTGAGAACGTGACGAGTAGTTTGGTAAATATACAAAAGCTGGCTGGTATTATTTCGTCATAAAGGTTATTGAGGAACATTTGTCAGATTGAATCTGGGTCAGAATAGGTACTCAACCCTGAGCTTTCTCATTTTACATTTTCCACCACTACCTACTCACTTGAGAAGCGTGGTCGAGCTCCCGTCCAGCCGGAAAGCTGGAAGCAAATAAGCCATTGGTTCATTTAGACTGCCCCCCAGTGGTCAAACAGAATACAGCATGTTCCCCAGACAAGGTCCTAGTGAGGATCTTTTTCTGCCTTGTGTGTGAATGTTTTAAAATAACAGCACATTATACTTTGCTTTGGCATTGGAAAGAGCAGAGTGTTGAAATATGGAATTGTTTCAAGACATTTGGACAGTATCCCTCCTGAAGTCCCCACACACATATACAAACACACACACATATTCACACACACACACATATACAAACACACACACATATTCACACACACATATACAAACACACACACATACAGAGAGAAGGTTAACTCCTGTCATCATTCATAATGAGGGTGAAACACTTTACGACTTAAAAGCAGTCTGATTTACCAATGAAGGCCACAAAACCATCTAGCACAAACACATGCTAGGCTTCTTCTCTGGGTTACATGTCAGTCAGAAATTTCACAGCCTTGGTTGTGATGAGGCTTTTAGCATATAACAGTTAATACTGTTAAACACTGGAGACACTGACTCGTGGCCAGTTGTTGCTTGGGCGTCTGTAAAAGCACTTCGTGATAAACTGCTGATGAGAAAACGCTGCGGAAAATGCATGTGAAGTTGTAACAGTCTTCCTCCTTCTCTCCTCTCCCAGGAGGTGGTCTCTCTCTCTCTCACACTTGTAACAGTCTTCCTCCTTCTCTCCTCTCCCAGGAGGCGGTCTCTCTTTCTCTCACACTTGTAACAGTCTTCCTCCTTCTCTCCTCTCCACAGGAGGCGGTCTCTCTCTCTCTCACACTTGTAACAGTCTTCCTCCTTCTCTCCTCTCCCAGGAGGTGGTCTCTCTCTCTCTCACACTTGTAACAGTCTTCCTCCTTCTCTCCTCTCCCAGGAGGTGGTCTCTCTTTCTCTCACACTTGTAACAGTCTTCCTCCTTCTCTCCTCTCCACAGGAGGCGGTCTCTCTTTCTCTCACACTTGTAACAGTCTACCTTCTTCTCTCCTCTCCCAGGAGGTGGTCTCTCTCTCTCTCACACTTGTAACAGTCTTCCTCCTTCTCTCCTCTCCCAGGAGGCGGTCTCTCTTTCTCTCACACTTGTAACAGTCTTCCTCCTTCTCTCCTCTCCACAGGAGGCGGTCTCTCTCTCTCTCACACTTGTATCAGTCTTCCTCCTTCTCTCCACTCCACAGGAGGTGGTCTCTCTTTCTCTCACACTTGTAACAGTCTTCCTCCTTCTCTCCTCTCCCAGGAGGCGCTCAGTGACCCACGCCCAGCTGATGCACGATAAGGGACGGGTGCTGCAGGACTTTAAGCGTCGGATGTGGCTGCAGGAGCTGCTTGAGGAGGTCCACACTGCTGAGATCCGGGAGATGCCTGTCCGACCAGCCATCAGCAGTGGTGCCGGGCTGGGGGTGCAAGGGGTGGGGGTGCCAGTGCTGGGGGTGCCAGGGGTGGGGGTGCCAGTGCTGGGGGTGCCAGCGCTGGGGGTCAGCCAGGGGCTGGGCACCCCAAATCCTCACCCCAAACCCCCAGGGGGAACCAAGAACCTACCCATTACCTATCGCATGGAGGAGGAAGAGGGAACCAATTTGCCTCAGGAGACCAACAAGTCCCAGACATATGGGAAAGATAGCACCCTGAAAGAGGGGGGGAAAAGCGGGGCGGGGAGAAAAAAGAAAGGAAGGAATGGGAAGAGGAGGGAGGGGGAGAAGAGGAAGAGGAGGGAGCGCTCGCTGAGATGGGTGCAGAAGAAAGAGGAGCCTGGGAGTGGGTACCACCTGGAGTGGAAAAGACCCTTCTTCTGCCTACACTAAGACACTGTTACAGTCTGAGGTAAACACACAGTTACAGTCTGAGGTAAACACACAGTTACAGTCTGAGGTAAACACACAGTTACAGTCTGAGGTAAACACACAGTCACAGTCTGAGGTAAACACACAGTCACAGTCTGAGGTAAACACACAGTCACAGTCTGAGGTAAACACACAGTTACAGTCTGAGGTAAACACACAGTTACAGTCTGAGGTAAACACACAGTTACAGTCTGAGGTAAACACACTGTTACAGTCTGTAAACACACAGTTGCAGTCTGAGGTAAACACACAGTTGCAGTCTGAGGTAAACACACAGTTGCAGTCTGAGGTAAACACACAGTTACAGTCTGAGTAAACACACAGTTACAGTCTGAGTAAACACACAGTTGCAAGGTAAACACACAGTTGCAGTCTGTAAACACACAGTCGCAGTCTGAGGTAAACACACAGTTACAGTCTGAGGTAAACACACAGTTACAGTCTGAGGTAAACACACTGTTACAGTCTGAGGTAAACACACAGTTGCAGTCTGAGGTAAACACACAGTTACAGTCTGAGGTAAACACACTGTTGCAGTCTGAGGTAAACACACAGTTATAGTCTGAGGTAAACACACAGTTATAGTCTGAGGTAAACACACAGTTACAGTCTGAGGTAAACACACAGTTGCAGTCTGAGGTAAACACACAGTTACAGTCTGAGGTAAACACACTGTTGCAGTCTGAGGTAAACACACAGTTACAGTCTGAGGTAAACACACAGTTACAGTCTGAGGTAAACACACTGTTACAGTCTGAGGTAAACACACTGTTACAGTCTGAGGTAAACACACTGTTACAGTCTGAGGTAAACACACAGTTACAGTCTGAGTTAACACACAGTTACAGTCTGAGGTAAACACACAGTTATAGTCTGAGGTAAACACACAGTTATAGTCTGAGGTAAACACACAGTTACAGTCTGAGGTAACACACAGTTACAGTCTGAGGTAAACACACAGTTATAGTCTGAGGTAAACACACAGTTATAGTCTGAGGTAAACACACAGTTACAGTCTGAGGTAAACACACTGTCACAGTCTGAATAAACACACAGTCACAGTCTGAGGTAAACACACAGTCACAGTCTGAATAAACACACAGTTACAGTCTGAGGTAAACACACAGTCACAGTCTGAGGTAAACACACAGTCACAGTCTGAGGTAAACACACAGTTACAGTCTGAGGTAAACACACAGTTACAGTCTGAGGTAAACACACAGTTGCAGTCTGAGGTAAACACACAGTTACAGTCTGAGGTAAACACACTGTTGCAGTCTGAGGTAAAGTTGCAGTCACAGTTACAGTCTGAGGTAAAACACTGTTGCAGTCTGAGGTAAACACACAGTTACAGTCTGAGGTAAACACACAGTTACAGTCTGAGGTAAACACACAGTTGCAGTCTGAGGTAAACACACAGTTGCAGTCTGAGGTAAACACACAGTCGCAGTCTGAGGTAAACACACTGTTACAGTCTGAGTAAACACAGTTACAGTCTGAGGTAAACACACAGTTACAGTCTGAGGTAAACACACTGTTACAGTCTGAGGTAAACACACAGTTACAGTCTGAGGTAAACACACAGTTACAGTCTGAGGTAAACACACAGTTGCAGTCTGAGGTAAACACACAGTTGCAGTCTGAGGTAAACACACAGTCGCAGTCTGAGGTAAACACACAGTTACAGTCTGAGGTAAACACACAGTTACAGTCTGAGGTAAACACACAGTTACAGTCTGAGGTAAACACACAGTTACAGTCTGAGGTAAACACACAGTCGCAGTCTGAGGTAAACACACTGTTACAGTCTGAGTTAACACACAGTTACAGTCTGAGGTAAACACACAGTTACAGTCTGAGGTAAACACACTGTTACAGTCTGAGGTAAACACACAGTTGCAGTCTGAGGTAAACACACAGTTACAGTCTGAGGTAAACACACTGTTGCAGTCTGAGGTAAACACACAGTTATAGTCTGAGGTAAACACACAGTTATAGTCTGAGGTAAACACACAGTTACAGTCTGAGGTAAACACACAGTTGCAGTCTGAGGTAAACACACAGTTACAGTCTGAGGTAAACACACTGTTGCAGTCTGAGGTAAACACACAGTTACAGTCTGAGGTAAACACACAGTTACAGTCTGAGGTAAACACACTGTTACAGTCTGAGGTAAACACACTGTTACAGTCTGAGGTAAACACACTGTTACAGTCTGAGGTAAACACACAGTTACAGTCTGAGTTAACACACAGTTACAGTCTGAGGTAAACACACAGTTATAGTCTGAGGTAAACACACAGTTATAGTCTGAGGTAAACACACAGTTACAGTCTGAGGTAACACACAGTTACAGTCTGAGGTAAACACACAGTTATAGTCTGAGGTAAACACACAGTTATAGTCTGAGGTAAACACACAGTTACAGTCTGAGGTAAACACACTGTCACAGTCTGAATAAACACACAGTCACAGTCTGAGGTAAACACACAGTCACAGTCTGAATAAACACACAGTTACAGTCTGAGGTAAACACACTGTCACAGTCTGAATAAACACACAGTCACAGTCTGAGGTAAACACATCAGACAACTTATGCAGACTTGAAGCACTGAGCTTACAATTTAGAGTAATGCTGATAAGCAGTTAGGTGTGATTTTTATTACCAAATATAATGAATTGCTTTGCCTTAAGAATGTCAGTTTAACTGACCGTTAACGGACCGTTAAATGCAAATGTATGAAACTTTACAGTGAACTTTTTTCTTTTTTTGTATTTCAGAAACCTAAAGACATTTGAAATGGACACCCAGACACTCCTGCTACAGAGTTCTGTAATAGTGATGGTTTGGAAAGTAAAAAGGGGAATATTTATTTTTATGTATATACTGTAAAGGGTCCAGACTAGTGATATGACAATAAAAACTGACTTATGCTTTTTCTGATAAGCAACAGGTGTTGATCACGGTCCATTCCTGTCATGTTATGTTTGTTTTGACTTTGCAAATTATTATTAATGTCATTTTTTGCTGTAATTTATTTTGTTTGAATGGTGTATTTATTTTTTTAAATGTATCGAGGTACTGCTGACCTTTATATTTTTGTACCATAATGCACTTTAGATATATAAATATACATACAAGTAACTTTGTAAATGTACTTTTTGTGATTGATTGAAATGAAGAAAACGTTGTCATTCCTCCCTGTTCAGCTAGGCTAGTTCTCTGTTCAGCTAGGCTAGTGCTCCGTTCAGCTAGGCTAGTTCTCTGTTCAGCTAGGCTAGTGCTCCGTTCAGCTAGGCTAGTTCTCTGTTCAGCTAGTCTAGTTCTCTGTTCAGCTAGGCTAGTTCTCTGTTCAGCTAGTCTAGTGCTCCGTTCAGCTAGGCTAGTTTTCCGTTCAGCTAGGCTAGTTCTCTGTTCAGCTAGGCTAGTTTTCTGTTCAGCTAGGCTAGTTCTCTGCTTGTTTCTCCAGGTATTTAATACAAACCGGGAAAGCAGCATATCTTGTCTGTACTTCTCTGACTGGCTCAATGGCCGACCTGGTTGTTATTCGTTGAGCGCAGCCTTTTTTATATTTTTTAGGGGGGAAGACAGGATGACCAAAGCATGTGTCCACAAGTCCTGTGTGTGACCATTGACTCGTACATGTTGGACTCGTACAATATGGTCTATTGAATCGTACATTATGTCTTCCTCAAATCTTTCACTGTTGATACATCTTTTAATTCTCCTGTTATGCTTCTGAATAGTTTCAACATGCAGCCTAACAAGTCAATTTTCTTCTTTGGCACTGAGAGACCAGCATATATTGAATGGATTAAACATTTGACAGTTTCTACCCTGTGTGGTGTTTTCTGTTGTCTGTGTGTGTGTGTGTGTGTGTGTGTGTGTTTCTGTCCCCAAATTGTGGTTAAATTAAGCTACAATTAGGGTTATGGTGGAAATTAGGGTAAGGGGTTAGGGTTAGGTTAGATATTAGCTAGGATATGTTTTGGAATAAATGTTAGAATCAGGTTAATGTTCGATCTATGTTAGGTTGATGTAATGTTTTGGATGATTAAAACTGTTCTCATCTCACATCAGCTATCTTATATTATCTTCAGCTACACCTGACTTTGCCGTCAGCCTGAAATCCACAATAAACTGTGTCCTTTAATTAGAACCACTACTAAGTGGTTCCATTCTATTTTGGGAAATGTACTGTAATTACTCAGGTACCCTCATTACAATAAAATGACAGGCCCATCAACACAAACACTCCATATCGGTACCCAGAATAGACATCAGAAAATAACATGGAAAATCAGTGCTCTACAGGAATCTACTTATTCACACACACACACACATACACACACACAAAATGTTTCTACCCAATAATCTATGTTCCGTATCACGTTTTCTCTACACTTAAGTCTGATGCTAACCCTATTTTCAACCCAAACCTCAACCCTATCCTTAATCTTAACCTCAACCCTAACCTCCTTCCTAACCTCAAACCTACCTAACCTTAATCCTAGGTCTATAACCTAGTCACTTGTATTAAATAAATACCTCTGTGATTTATAACCTAGTCACTTGTATTAAATACCTCTGTGATCTATAGCCTAGTCACTTGTATTAAATAAATACCTCTGTGATCTATAACCTAGTCACTTGTATTAAATACCTCTGTGATCTATAACCTAGTCACTTGTATTAAATACCTCTGTGATCTATAACCTAGTCACTTGTATTAAATACCTCTGTGATCTATAACCTAGTCACTTGTATTAAATACCTCTGTGATCTATAACCTAGTCACTTGTATTAAATACCTCTGTGATCTATAACCTAGTCACTTGTATTAAATACCTCTGTGATCTATAACCTAGTCACTTGTATTAAATACCTCTGTGATCTATAACCTAGTCACTTGTATTAAATGCCTCTGTGATCTATAACCTAGTCACTTGTATTAAATACCTCTGTGATCTATAACCTAGTCACTTGTATTAAATACCTCTGTGATCTATAACCTAGTCACTTGTATTAAATACCTCTGTGATCTATAACCAAGTCACTTGTATTAAATACCTCTGTGATCTATAACCTAGTCACTTGTATTAAATACCTCTGTGATCTATAACCTAGTCACTTGTATTAAATACCTCTGTGATCTATAACCTAGTCACTTGTATTAAATGCCTCTGTGATCTATAACCTAGTCACTTGTATTAAATGCCTCTGTGATCTATAACCTAGTCACTTGTATTAAATACCTCTGTGATCTATAACCTAGTCACTTGTAATAAATGCCTCTGTGATCTATAACCTAGTCACTTGTATTAAATACCTCTGTGATCTATAACCTAGTCACTTGTATTAAATACCTCTGTGATCTATAACCTAGTCACTTTTATTAAATACCTCTGTGATCTATAACCTAGTCACTTGTATTAAATACCTCTGTGATCTATAACCTAGTCACTTGTATTAAATACCTCTGTGATCTATAACCTAGTCACTTGTATTAAATGCCTCTGTGATCTATAACCTAGTCACTTGTATTAAATGCCTCTGTGATCTATAACCTAGTCACTTGTATTAAATACCTCTGTGATCTATAACCTAGTCACTTGTATTAAATACCTCTGTGATCTATAACCTAGTCACTTGTATTAAATACCTCTGTGATCTATAACCTAGTCACTTGTATTAAATACCTCTGTGATCTATAACCTAGTCACTTGTATTAAATACCTCTGTGATCTATAACCTAGTCACTTGTATTAAATGCCTCTGTGATCTATAACCTAGTCACTTGTATTAAATACCTCTGTGATCTATAACCTAGTCACTTGTATTAAATACCTCTGTGATCTATAACCTAGTCACTTGTATTAAATACCTCTGTGATCTATAACCTAGTCACTTGTATTAAATACCTCTGTGATCTATAACCTAGTCACTTGTATTAAATGCCTCTGTGATCTATAACCTAGTCACTTGTATTAAATGCCTCTGTGATCTATAACCTAGTCACTTGTATTAAATACCTCTGTGGTCTATAACCTAGTCACTTGTATTAAATACCTCTGTGATCTATAACCTAGTCACTTGTATTAAATACCTCTGTGATCTATAACCTAGTCACTTGTGGAGAACCAACCTTTTTATTTTTCCAACCCTGCTCATTTAATGTGCCGTAGTAAATGGAATCCAGTGGTTTTGGCTATTGACAGAGATTCCTTGAGTCTGTAGCTGTAAGGGACAGAGCCCTGTCCTCGCACTCCATGGTGGTGATGACACCTCCCCCGCATCCGGAGAGAGGGAAAATTAGGGACTTGTTCGTTCACCTGTGTTTTTGTCCGCACCTGTGTTGTGTTTGCTCGTTAGTCCCTGTACTTAGTTCTGTCGTTTCCTGTCTTTCAGTGTCGGTCATTGTTAAGTGTTAAGGATTGTCGTTGTATGAAGCTACCCGTTCCTGTTTTGGGAGAGAATAAACCCTGTTATTGCAAGCACTCTGCGTTTGTGTCCTCAACCTGCTCGAAAGCCCAATCCTGACAGAATGACCGACCCAAAAGAGAGGACACAGCAGGGTGCAGTATCGTGGGCCAGCCTACGGCTCGAAAACCCCGACGAGGGGTTAATGCACGGGCTCTACCTAGAGCCCTATGAAGCAGAGGACTCCGAGCCAGAGGACGAGTCCGAGGATGAGGAGTACCTGGAGGGGGAGTTCCGGTGGGATCCCTTCACCCTCCAGCTGATTCCCGTCTCAACCTCCACGTTTCTGTCCCCCACCTCACCACCCATGGCTGCCGCCCCGCAGCATGAGATGGCCGCCGCCCCGCAGCATAAGATGGCCGCCGCCCCGCAGCATGAGATGGCCGCCGCCCCGCAGCATGAGATGGCCGCCGCCCGCAGCATGAGATGGCCGCCGCCCCGCAGCATGAGATGGCCGCCGCCCCGCAGCATGAGATGGCTGCCGCCCCGCAGCATGAGATGGCTGCCGCCCCGCAGCATGAGATGGCTGCCGCCCCGCAGCATGAGATGGCTGCCGCCCCGCAGCATGAGATGGCTGCCGCCCCGCAGCATGAGATGGCTGCCGCCCCGCAGCATGAGATGGCTGCCGCCCCGCAGCATGAGATGGCTGCCGCCCCGCAGCATGAGATGGCTGCCGCCCCGCAGCATGAGATGGCTGCCGCCCCGCCGCTCGAAACGGGCCCCTATGAACCGGTCTATCCGGTGTCCTCCAGGCCCACGCCACCATCGGCTACCTCCCCGGCCTTGGAGAGGGCTCTACGGGAGGATCTGGGGGTATTTGTCGACTTTCTGGCCTGGGTCCAGGAGGTGGCGGTGATGGACGATGAAAGGAGGTGGTGGCATCAGGAGTTCTTCGTGTGGAGGAGGGGACAAGAAGATCTCTGCCCTGAGCTCCTGGACTACCTGAGGGCACAACTTCTCCGCCGTGCACCACACCTTCGGCCAGTCACCGAGCTCCCTCCAGTTTCCTTGCCCGAGTCTGTCCCCGTGTCCTTGCCTGAGCCAGTCCCCGTGTCCTTGCCTGAGCCAGTCCCCGTGTCCTTGCCAGAGCCAGTCCCCGTGTCTTTGCCTGTCCCAGGTTCCCAGCCTGAGCCTGTCCCAGTCCCAGTTTCCCTGCCTAAGCCAGTTTCCCAGTCTGAGCCTGTCCCGGTCTCTGAGCCTGTCCCGGTCTCTGAGCCTGTCCCGGTCTCTGAGCCTGTCCCCGTCTCTGAGCCTGTCCCGGTCTCTGAGCCTGTCCCGTGTCTGTCCCGGTCCCCGTCTCTGAGCCTGTCCCCGTCTCTGAGCCTGTCCCCGTGTCTGTCCCGGTCCCCGTGTCTGTCCCGGTCCCCGTGTCTGTCCCGGTCCCCGTGTCTGTCCCGGTCCCCGTGTCTGTCCCGGTCCCCGTGTCTGTCCCGGTCCCCGTGTCTGTCCCGGTCCCCGTGTCTGGCCCGGTCCCCGTGTCTGGCCCAGTCCCCGTGTCTGGCCCAGTCCCCGTGTCTGGCCCAGTCCCCGTGTCTGGCCCAGTCCCCGTGTCTGGCCCAGTCCCCGTGTCTGGCCCAGTCCCCGTGTCTGGCCCAGTCCCCGTGTCTGGCCCAGTCCCCGAGCTGGCCCAGTCCCCGAGCTCACCCCAGTCCCCGAGCTCACCCCAGTCCCCGAGCTCACCCCAGTCCCCGAGCTCACTCCAGTCCCCGAGCTCACTCCAGTCCCCGAGCTCACTCCAGTCCCCGAGCTCACTCCAGACCCAGAGCTCACTCCAGACCCAGAGCTCACTCCAGACCCAGAGCTCACTCCAGACCCAGAGCTCACTCCAGACCCAGAGCTCACTCCAGACCCAGAGCTCACTCCAGACCCAGAGCTCACTCCAGACCCAGAGCTCACTCCAGACCCAGAGCTCACTCCAGACCCAGAGCTCACTCCTGTCCCCCTGCCTGACTCCAGTCCTGTCCCCCTGCCTGACTCCAGTCCTGTCCCCCTGCCTGACTCCAGTCCTGTCCCCCTGCCTGACTCCAGTCCTGTCCCCCTGCCTGACTCCAGTCCTGTCCCCCTGCCTGACTCCAGTCCTGTCCCCCTGCCTGACTCCAGTCCTGTCCCCCTGCCTGACTCCAGTCCTGTCCCCCTGCCTGACTCCAGTCCTGTCCCCCTGCCTGACTCCAGTCCTGTCCCCCTGCCTGACTCCAGTCCTGTCCCCCTGCCTGACTCCAGTCCTGTCCCCCTGCCTGACTCCAGTCCGGTCCCCCGTCCTGTCTTCGAGCCCCGTCCAATGCCCGAGGCCGTCATCCTGGCCGGGCCAAGGACTGTTGCCGGGCCAAGGACTGTTGTCGGGCCAAAGCCGGTTCCCCGGCCACCTGAACCGTGTCCTCCGGCACCGTGTCCTCCGGCACGGCCTCCTGAACCGTGTCCTCCGGCACGGCCTCCTGAACCGTGTCCTCCGGCACGGCCTCCTGAACCGTGTCCTCCGGCACGGCCTCCTGAACCGTGTCCTCCGGCACGGCCTCCTGAACCGTGTCCTCCGGCACGGCCTCCAGACCCGTCTCCCCCGGCCCTGCCTCCTGACCCGTCTCCCCCGGCCCTGCCTCCTGACCCGTCTCCCCCGGCACTGCCTCCTGACCCGTCTCTGCCTGGTCGACCTCTAGACCTGCACCCTCCTGTCCGACCTCCAGATCTGCTCCCGCCGAGTAGACCTCCTGACACGCTCCCGCCGGGTAGACCTCCTGACACGCTCCCGCCGGGTAGACCTCCAGACACGCTTCCGCCGGGTAGACCTCCAGATCTGCTTCAGCCGGGTAGACCTCCAGATCTGCTTCCGCCAGGTCGACCTCCTGACCCTCATCCGCCGGGTCGATCTCCTGACCTGTCTCCTGACCTGCATCCGCCGGGTCGATCTCCAGATCCGCTTCCGCCGGGTAGACCTCCTGACCCGCTCCCGCCGGGTAGAACCCATGACCCGTCTCTACCTGTCCGGCCTCCAGACCCGTCTCCGCCTGTCCGGTCTCCTGACTGGCATCCACCAGACCGGGCGGCCTCCTGGTCTGTCGGCCTCTGTCCTGCCCGAGACCCGTCTCTCCGTCCTGCCCATGTCCAACTCTTGGAATATATCTGCTCTTGGGTTTTGGGCGCTTCAGGAGCCGCGCCCCTTGGTGGGGGATTCTGTAAGGGACAGAGCCCTGTCCTCGCACTCCATGGTGGTGATGACACCTCCCCCGCATCCGGAGAGAGGGAAAATTAGGGACTTGTTCGTTCACCTGTGTTTTTGTCCGCACCTGTGTTGTGTTTGCTCGTTAGTCCCTGTACTTAGTTCTGTCGTTTCCTGTCTTTCAGTGTCGGTCATTGTTAAGTGTTAAGGATTGTCGTTGTATGAAGCTACCCGTTCCTGTTTTGGGAGAGAATAAACCCTGTTATTGCAAGCACTCTGCGTTTGTGTCCTCAACCTGCTCGAAAGCCCAATCCTGACAGTAGCGATGAGTTAATACAACCTATGTCTCTATTATAGTAAAGACCCGTTCTGGTGCCACGACCCACAGACATAAAGGTCTCTACGTTTCAATGAGCTCAAATGCAGCTGCTTTTCTGTACGTCTTCTAGACCGACTCTTGTGGCTCTCCTCTGCTCTCAGAGAAGCTGAAGTGTCAACAAATTGCCACTTCTCATCATAAATTCAATCTGAAATTCAATTAGAAATGATCAACGCTTCTAGGCAGAGGAATGTGGAGAGCATGTGGTTCAACCATGACCATTAAAATAATTTACACCACGAGGTTTAGAGACATGACAAGTTTGGTTTGGCATTCATATGAGAGCTGACAGACATCTAGCAGGAGCAGAGGCACCCACCCACCACCACACACACCCCCACCCCCCAAACACACACACACACACACACATATTGGTGGTATGATTCAAACACTGTGGGGAGGGGAGGACTCCAAGACAGCTCTGTAAGCTGGAACATCCACCCAACCAAAACAAGACTGGCATTAATACACATGACCTCAACGCCCTGATCAGAGAGGCAAAGAGGGAGAGACAGGGAGGAAGGGAGGGAGAGGAAGGAAGGGAGGGAGAGAGAGGAAGGAAGGGAGAGACAGCGAGGAAGGGAGGGAGAGACAGGGAGAAAGGGAGGGAGAGGAAGGAAGGGAGGGAGAGAGAGGAAGGAAGGGAGAGACAGGGAGGAAGGGAGGGACAGGGAGAAAGGGAGGGAGAGGAAGGAAGGGAGAGAAGGAGAGACAGGGGGAAGGGAGAGACAGGGAGGAAGGAAGGGAAGGAGAGACAGGGAGGAAG
Source organism: Dallia pectoralis (assembly GCA_029465975.1). Lineage (NCBI taxonomy): Eukaryota > Metazoa > Chordata > Actinopteri > Esociformes > Umbridae > Dallia > Dallia pectoralis. The sequence goes on from CM055758.1 coordinate 716,446, forward strand.
GGAGGGAGGGAGAGAGAGGAAGGAAGGTAGAGACAGGGAGGAAGGGAGAGACAGGGTGGAAGGGAGAGACAGGGTGGAAGGGAGGGAGAGGAATGAAGGGAGGGAGAGAGAAGGGAGGGAGAGAGAGGGAGGAAGGGAGGGAGAGGAAGGAAGGGAGAAAGAGGAAGGAAGGGAGAGAGAGAGGAAGGAAGGGAGAGAGAGAGGAAGGAAGGGAGAGAGGGAGGAAGGGAGAGAGAGGAAGGAAGGAAGGGAGAGAGAGGAAGGAAGGGAGAGACAGGGAGGAAGGGAGGGAGAGGAAGGAAGGGAGGGAGAGAGAGGAAGGAAGGGAGAGACAGGGAGGGAGAGGAAGGAAGGGAGGGAGAGAGAGGAAGGAAGGGAGAGACAGGGAGGAAGGGAGGCCAATAGAGATTGAAAAGAGAGGTTAGCGTAGCATGCTTGGTTGTAGCTATGAAACAGGTCCACACAGATGATTAGACAAGGCTAAGTGCTGGGCTGTAGTTGAAAAGCCAAACCAATGTACTTGACAGTCCAATTGGTTTCATATAGCTGCCCTTGACACTGAAGCAGACTTTCTTGGTTTTGGGTCGAATTCAAACATAACAGCAAATTCTTGTGTCAAACTGCCGATGTTGTTAATGATTCAAGTTGAAACTTTGAATATGATTGGATTGCCAACCCTGCTGAAAAAAACCATAGAAACCATTACACATTTCTATTGGTTCCTATTGGTTTTCTAATGGTTTCTAATGGTTAGCAAAAGGTATGTTGTGTTTTCCTAATGGTTTCTAATGGTTATTAAAGGTATGGTGTGTTTTCCTAATGGTTTCTAATGGTTATTAAAGGTATGGTGTGTTTTCCTAATGGTTTCTAATGGTTAGCAAAAGGTATGTTGTGTTTTCCTAATGGTTTCTAATGGTTATTAAAGGTATGGTGTGTTTTCCTAATGGTTTCTAATGGTTATTAAAGGTATGTTGTGTTTTCCTAATGGTTTTTAATGGTTAGTAAAGGTTGTCTTTTCCTAATGGTTTCTAATGGTTAGTAAAGGTATGGTATGTTTTCCTAATGGTTTCTAATGGTTAGTAAAGGTTGTGTTTTCCTAATGGTTTCTAATGGTTAGTAACGGTATGTTGTGTTTTCCTAATGGTTTGATATCAGAAAGTAAATGTTTATAATGGTTCAACAGCTGACCTGTGACTGACTCTCACCACTTAATGGTTTATACGATGAGATCTGTCAATCTGTCCATACTGGTGACATGATGGCAACAGACTGTTCTTTAAAGGTGATGCAATGGACTTAATATATTCATCTTCAAAATACTGGTACTTTACAGAGATTTGTCTTACAGTATCAAATGTTTCACATAGTTTTCATTTTCACAATATTTATTCTTATAAAGGCAAATGAGTACAAGTCCAAAATATGTTTGAAGTAAACGGAACATCCACCAAATACAAAATATGTTTTGAAGAAGACAGTGAAACTAAGCAGTCTAGCTAATGTAGACTGCATTGTTAATGTGTAAAGCTTACTGACTGGCAATACAACTGTTTCTTGAGAATCTCCAGTAACCTCAGGCACAAGTAACATTGGTTTAATTGCCATAACTCTAACATGATTTGATTGGGTACGGCAACCATTGCAACAGCCCATATCATATCTGAGGTGGTTGATTGGCCATTAATTACTCAGTATGTCTGGATCAGAGCCCTCTGATTGGCTGTACAGTGGATTGGATTTTTGAATTTGATGACGTCGACGGAGAGAGCCGTTACAGAGAAAAATTCCTGGCTGCAGTTACCACAAGAAGACACTACGTTTTGTCAATGTGTTTGGTAATGAATTTATATTTGTTAATATATAATTTTTTTATTGGACTCTATTAATGTTGTAGTTATTTATTGTACAATATCCGTTCTTAGTTAGATAATTCTGAGTAAAATTTGCACAAAACTGCTATTAACGTTGCGTTTAGTTAGGTTTAGCAAGAAACTAGCCGGTTTATAAACTAGCTACATTTCGTCCGTGTGTATGTATGAGCACATTTACTTTCATCCAAAAAATCTAAAAACATGGGATTTTAATGTAGGCTAGCTATCTAAACTGTTAACTATTAAACTATTTCAGGTCTGGAGATGTTTTCCCACGCTTTATTGATGACAGCGTTCGGGCAGACAGTTCCTATTGACTATATTCAGAACTTTACCCCTCAACACCGGAGGGATTTTAACAGCAAGAAACGGAATAGCATCTTATGGAAGCAGAGTCCAGAGGACACCGGGTCCTATTCCGCTGGGCAAATACTACGATTGGCAGGTAAAAATGCATTGTTTTCTCTCAGATTCTACCCGGCTGCCCCTCTTGCCTAACAACACACGTTAGGCATGACTATGAATTTCGGTGCGGGATTGCGCATAATTTAAACCATTCCCGCAAGGTAGGTTTTTATAGTGCGAGAAATTGATATTTGCTTTATATCAGAGCAAATTATTAAAAAGTAAATTCACAGATGCGAGAAAAAAATGTCAAACTGTCTTTTATTTTCTAATGTAATTCCTTTATCAGCGCTGGACCGGCATTCTCTGTCTTCCGCTGAGCCCTGGCTGTAGACAGATCATATGTTTCAGCTGTCAATGCAGTGGTCTGCATTACGCTGATCTTATTCACACTATCGAGTGTAGGTGCAGCATTCTAACATTTTGAGTCACAATGAGATGTTTGTGAAGAAATTATCCGCTTCCAAATTATGTCATTTTAATCACGAAATTGAAACATTATAACTCATTAAGCTCTTTATGGTGTGCGAGTGATAGAGCGGTAACACCATTGAATGCTCGGCCGAACAGCTGATTATAGCTGTACAGGGCGCCTTATTATTTTGCATCTTCATAAATATATCTAGTAGTAAAGCTAATATAAGGGCTAGAAATCAATTAATCTTTTGCTGATACTTCCTTGTCATCATGGAGAGCGCAGTTCATGGTTGCATAGCAACGAGAGACGCCACGGAGCGCGCCCACGCTTTCTCTTTGTTTTATCTAGACTAGAGCCACGTTGCTGATTGTGTGAGCTGGTGAATGCGCGTTTCTCATTGTTTTTCTATTGTTATTGTTCTTAATATAAATTTGAAGGAGATCATGGCGTATTTTGTATGACGTTTAAAAAAAAAAAGAATTGAACCGAACTGAAACACATGAACGACACTGTACCTCCTATATAAGGGAAACTAAATTGTGCTGTAGGATTTGGGTTAGTAACAATCACTGTAATATTTTTTGTCTTTCATAGAGTGCCTGAGAGACCGGCTCAAGCAACGTGGGTATCAGAAGGAGGCCATCGAGGACCAGCTAGGCCTAGTTCGTAGAAGCATTTCGGAAAAAAATAGTGACATAAGACATATGACAGGTGAGTCAAGCTTATATTTGAGTCTACATTGTCAAAACTTAACAGCAGACGTCTCAATTCACCCAGAGACAAATAAGAACATCCTAGAAATTAGCGATTTGTTAGGTTGCTTTATTTGGCTGGATACCTCTGGTCCTTTTCAAATAATGAGCCACCTCTGTTGATTGCAATCTAATACAATATATTATTGTAATTCAGTGTAACTCTGTTTTGCATAAAATAAAATACTGTGAAATTACATGTTGTTGCTTTTACCTAATTCTTACAGATGTTAGATTCCAGGAGGTTCAGATTTTAGATTCCAGGACACTAAGTGGCAGTGTGGATGGTAGATGACTGCTGATGCAAGTTTGGTTTGATTTATTTTCACACCAAAGAAAAGGTTATCAGAAGACCAAGCTGTCATAACCATTAGAAAACATTTGATTTTATAAGTAGCTTATTTTAATCAGCACCACCATTATGGAACAGAAACTAAACAATGCCAATACAACCTAATGGTAAAAATCTGTAATGGAAACCAGTAGATCCTAATGAGAAAAATATGTAATGGAAACCAGTAGATCCTAATGGGAAAAATAGGTAATGGAAACCAGTAGATCCTAATGGGAAAAATGTAATGGAAACCAGTAGATCCTAATGGGAAAAATATGTAATGGAAACCAGTAGATCCTAATGGGAAAAATATGTAATGGAAACCGGTAGATCCTAATGGGAAAAATATGTAATGGAAACCAGTAGATCCTAATGGTGAAAATATGTAATGGAAACCAGTAGATCCCAATGGTGAAAATATGTAATGGAAACCAGTAGATCCTAATGGGAAAAATATGTAATGGAAACCAGTAGATCCTAATGGGAAAAATATGTAATGGAAACCAGTAGATCCTAATGGTGAAAAATATGTAATGGAAACCAGTAGATCCTAATGGTGAAAATATGTAATGGAAACCAGTAGATCCTAATGGGAAAAATATGTAATGGAAACCAGTAGATCCTAATGGTGAAAAATATGTAATGGAAACCAGTAGATCCTAATGGTGAAAATATGTAATGGAAACCAGTAGATCCTAATGGTGAAAATATGTAATGGAAACCAGTAGATCCTAATGGGAAAAATATGTAATGGAAACCATTAAGCCAATTCCCAGTAGGAAGTGAAACCATTAGGTTTTGTTCTAATGGGTTTTTTCAGCAGGGAAACCAGTCTTCAGATTTTATTATTCCATAATAGTGAGGGATTACTGACAAATGTTTATGATAGATAAAAAGTAGACATAGGCCTTACTGTCTGTTTAATGTATTTTTCATTTGATTGATGGATTGACAGACAAACCCCAAAACAGACCAGGATCCAGAAGAGTCTCAATGACAAACCAAGATCCAGAAAACTCAATGTCAGTCCAACAAACTGATCTCCACTGATCTCCCCAGATCTCCAAATATCTCCACTGGTATCCAAATATCTCCACTGGTATCCGAATATCTTCACTGGTCTCCCCAGATCTCCAAATATCTCCACTGGTCTCCACTGATCTTCTAGCCTGGGACAATGCAGTCCTCATATGTACCAATAATCATTGTTGGGGTCTAGAAATCAGATTTGTTTCCATAATAACAGCTGGTGTTAATCAGTCAATATCTGATTAGATGAGTGGTCAACAGACCAGCTAGACTCTTAATTCAATATTAGATGAGTGATCAACAGACCAGTCAGACTCTTAACTCAATATTAGATGCGTGATCAACAGACCAGACAGACTCTTAACTCAATATTAGATGAGTGATCAACAGACCAGCCAGACTCTCAACTCAATGGCCCGAATATGGACAGGACACATTAGTAGAGGACAGAGAGCCTTCAGTCAATCACACACCAGCCAATATTCCCAGAGAGAACTAGCAGGAGAGAGAAGGGAGAGAAAGAGGGAAGAAGTAGCGTGGGAAACATCTGGGTAGTTCAGATTAACGGGGGACCACTCCTTTCCAGTGAAATTATCCTGGATTACAGGTTCAAAGAAGGAACCCCCCCCCTCCCAGAACACACACACACACACTAGCCCTACCTTACCTCCCCCCTCCCAGAACACACCTGATCTGTGCAGCACCCCGCCTGGTAGTGACAGAGAAAAGTATCGGTTTAGACCAAAATGAGGTGGTGTGAGTGGATTGGTTTTCAACAAGGTCTCAGGGATTTAGATGAAAAGGCCCAAGATTTAAACAAACACCTCCGCCTTAAATAGACAGAAGACAAGAAAAACGTATCTGGCTCCCAGACCAGGCACTTTCAGGCCAGCTTCAAATCATTTTTAAACAAAGACAACTGAGTGTGATTTTCAGGGAAGTTGAAAGACATCTAAACGGCCAAGCAAAGCCATGTCTCCGTGCGCCAGCGTAGATGAATGCCATCTGGAAGGAAAACTGAGTGTTATGGCTTCTTCTGATGGCTGGTCTGATTAGAGATCTACAATGTACCTCCCAGACTGAATGTAACCGGACAAAGTCCCTGTTATCTGGAACAGTGATGTTATATAGACATGTGTTGGTTTAGACTGGTACAACATCAGCATGTTAGTGTTAAGGCCTGATGTTATAATGCATCTCTGATGATATCATAATGCCTGTCATAATGCGTATCTGATATTGGCATGTGTATTTCAGCAGTGACAACTAAACACAACGTTCATGAACCATGATTTCAAGCAAAGGTTAAAAACCTTGTCAGTAATTATGATCTTAGAAAATAGAAGCCAGTAGAATATTACACATGAACATATTACCAGAAACTGCCACACGAGGGCAATGAGCAAACCTGAATGAATTTTAAACCAGCAACAAGGCCATGACAACGTAATGTAATTCTGGTCAATAACAAATGTAACAGAATGCAATTTTGGTCTATAACAAGTGCTACTACTATAATTTAATCTGGGCTCTGGGGCACAAAGCCCAGCCCCATTTGTCTTCGGAAATGCATCCATACCTTTGGTAATTTTAAAATTAAACCTCTGCAGTAAAAACACACTACAAAATAGGTTTACAAAAGAGGCAAGACATATTTTCCATTATTAGAAAGTTTATTCTCCAGCACAAAGTGAAAGCCGACATTTCTTTTAGAAGAACGTGTTTGGTCTCTTGGTGGTGAAGCGGGGTTTGTGCTGACGACGCAGAACACGATGGGGAAGGGGGAACTTGATCTTGGAGTCCTAAACGAGTAAGAGGTCAGAGGTTAAACACATAGGAAGCATTTCTTAACATGTGAGATAAGTCCATTGCAGACATAAGTCACATAAAATGGTTGAATCCTCCACAACCACAAGGAAAAACAGCCTGGTTTAAATGTTAAATCTGGAGGAACATGTTCTGTCTACCGGGTTGTTAACCGGAGTTGACCAATATTGACCCAGACCAGTGACACGCAACAAAACATCCATTATCTTTCCCACGCTGACCTGAGTCCAACTATCCAAACTAATATGGTGACGTTAAAGCAAAGACACACCCAACCACAGGTACAGTGTGTGTGTACTTACGTGGAACTGCTTGATGGCAGGTCTGCGGCACTTGTTGGCAGCAATCTGCTGGACCTTCATGATCTGGATGGAGTGAGCACGTGCACGATGACGGGCTCCCATATCACGATCTGAGGACACAGGAATGGAGTCAGGACACAGAGACATGACAGACATGGAGATACCCCTTTAGTGGACCCTCTCACCCCATCCCAGGGTCGAAAGTAAAGCCCCACCAAAGTACAGGTTCAAAAGTGTTTCTAATGCTAGTGTAGAGCCTTGGTTTCACTTCCATTAGCACATGTAGCTGGTGAAAGGCGACAAGGTTCTGATTGATTTCTGCACACACGGAAAGAGCATTATACGTAGAGACAATGACCTTAGGGTGTGTGTGCCAGAACAGGAGTTACACTCAGTGTCCAGCCCAAGCAGACCTGAGAGGAGCGTGCCTGTGTGCATACGAGTGTGTACTCACAGCACTGGGTGACAGCTGCAGATGTGGTCATATCTCTGTACTCTCTGTACATGTTGTGAGTTCCGCTTCGGGAGTCATACCGCAGCCAGATGCCAAAGTTCTTGACCTTAAGGGGCGTCTTCTCGTGCACCTGGTAGCAAAATAAGACGTTAGATTGAAGTAGCGATAACGGCAGGGCTATGAGCCGGATATCCTCTGACTAAATCGATGAAAGTAGGGCTATGAGCTGGATATCTTCTCATTAAACTGATGATAGTAGGGCTATAAACCAGATATCCTCTCATTAAACTGATGATAGTAGGGCTATGAGCCGGATATCCTCTCATTAAACTGATGATAGTAGGGCTATGAACCGGATATCCTCTCATTAAACTGATGATAGTAGGGCTATGAACCGGATATCTTCTCATTAAACTAATAATAGGGCTATGAGCCGGATATCCTCTCATTAAACTGACGATAGTAGGGCTATCAGCCGGATATCCTCTCATTAAACTGATGATAGTAGGGTTATGAACCGGATATCTTCTCATTAAACTAATGATAATAGGGCTATGAGCCGGATATCCTCTCATTAAACTGATGATAGTAGGGCTATGAGCCGGATATACACTCATTAAACAGATAACGTCAGAGTCTGTGCACTATAGGATGTTCAACTTGTCAATTACATCAATCCCGAACAGGGTGCAACATACCAGGCCGCAGTAGACGGTCTCTCCATTGGCCTTCTTCATCTTCCTCAGCTGGGAGACAAAGTACCAAAAGCGGGACTTAGCCACCACATGGTTAGGAGCGAAGATCCTCATGCGGTACAGAGGAGGTGTGGGGTTCTTAGCGGAGGGCAGGAGGCGCCCAACGACTTTGTACTCCCTAAGCTGTGAGGACGGAAAGACACATGAACATGATGTAGACAGGACCAGACATAGGAACTGTTTAACAGGACGAATCACATTAAATGTTAAACCTTGGATTCACTTTCAAAGGCACAACAGCATCAGAGAAAGGCGACAAGGTACAGCATGTTGATTTCTGCACACCTGACAAGATCATACCATTAACCTGATATGAACTTTGGGTAGGAGTGCACATGAACACTGCTAATTGAAATTATATAATGCATCACCGCTAATGTAAACTGCAGGAATGTCAACATCACATTAGCTTCCTATAACCTACTAGTGTCTGGTTATTTCACAGTTCGGAATGGTGCTAATAAATTAGCCATAATTAACGTTAAAATATAGTTACATGTTCAGGACTGAGTTTTGGCTAAACACGTTTCTTGACCGGCTCATTATAAATGGTAAATTATGGCATATGAACAAGTCTAACAAGAAGCCAAATATAGCCAACTAGCAACGTGGCTTACGTCATATATAGGGCTAACTAACTCTCCAGCGAAATGCTACACGCTAGACATAACCAGCAGATTGTAATGGTGAAAATCGCTTTTAGAAAGCCTGTACTGGAGAAAAAGTATTTTTGAGAAAGTCCAGTGAATACAGAGGGCGAAATCAATTCAAATATACGAGTCGGCATCTAGTTATCTTTTAAGCTAACAGAGATACTGTTTCTCTATGGGCCCACATGGCAAATAATCCATCTAGTGTTAGGACGCCATGTTACTTATGCGGAGGGTTTAGTTTAAAAGCCGAAATAACCTGTCACCATTAACTTAGCATGATATGGCTACACAAATCTAACGAGTGTAACGTTACGTACTTAAATCGTTCTAAATATATGGCTTATGGTAACCAAAAAACGTATAATTATCAATTTTACATACTGTGCCAGACGCCTTCATGGTGTCTCTCGCTGAACGCGGACTGGGAAAGAGGAAGTAGAAGGGCGGAGACTCGACACGTAACGTATAAAAGGGGTGGGCTCAAATACCGAGTTCTTCCGATTCGCCTGGAGTTCAGTGAACCGGCTACCATTTGGCTCCCACTCGGCTCTTATTCATTATTTTTAATTTAAAGCACAGCGCAATGCAAGTGCACCAACTCATCGCAAACACGCAAAGCATACAAATTATGCCCGATCGTGAACGTTCAACCTATCTTAATAAGTTGATTTTCTACTGAAATTAATAAAGTTACACTAATGGTAAAATAAATATTTAGCTCTTTCCACTATTGGTTTCTGCAGTATGTATACACCATTTTTGTAAATCGTTTTTGTAACTGATCTGCAGTTAATGGATGTTTTTACTTTAATTTAAAACAATAAATAAAAATATGCCAATTGGAATTATCTTTTTACCGGTTCGGTTGCCAACGTGCACCAAAAAAGAGCTGGTATAAAAAGAGCCGTTTGTTATAGAACCACCTATCCCCAGTAAACACGACTAATACATTTTAACTTTATTTTTCATTTTCAACCTGTAAAAAGGACTACAGAAAAAATATGACTGTAAAAACACATCGACGCTTTGGCTGTATCAGAGAAAACCATCTAATTGTTTATCTGGGACAAAATTCCAGTTTACTCAAAAATGTTCAGGAATTTCTTCAGAAGAGGACATGCAAAATAATTAAAAAATTCACACCGACACAGATTTGTTATTAAGATAATTCTAATTAAATTGAGCAGCATATTGGTTATTCAGGAACTTCTTCCTGAGGTCGAGACCAAATGAAACGTGACGTTGGCCATTTCCGTTGAGTCGACACGCCGTTAGAAACCCACACGGTTCACCGAACTAAACAAGCAAAAGAGAAGAGATTTACTGGATAATTCTTCACTATTTGCAATAAACCAACAGTCTGAGACAATGAGATGAGGTGAGGGCCATATATATCCGGCATAGCCGGTTACTTTTGAATTCTGAATCTGTCATGGGAGCGTTTTGATGGCAAACAAGCGTGCTTATGTGGGAGTCGAATTACCCGGACGAGATAAAAATACGTTGGTAATACCATATTGAGTGTAAAATACATTTAAGTAATGTGTAAATCCTGTAGTCATTACGGTTCGTTTTTGAGGTAACTTAAAGTAGCATTTGAGCTAGCTAACCCTGTAGGAGCAAACCCAATGCGGTGTACATTATAGTATTACTAGTAGTAGTACTAGTAGTTGTCAGTGGCATAACTTTATTCTCCTCAGGAGTGGCTACTACTAGCCAGAGACACTGTCGACCAGACAACAATCCAACCAGTTTATGTTATTGGCTAGTTACATTTAAAATCGTAAAGCTTGCTGGGTTTTCTAGGGAATGTGTCCTATTTCCTCTGTATTTCCAATCCCAACTGCTACCTGCTAGCTATGTAACGTGAGCCAGCAGTACTCCATATTGACTCCATATTGCATCATTCTGGTTATGCGTGATGATACTGGTCTTGTTAATCTGTTGTTCATTAGTGTTGAGATGCCAGTCACATGTCGGTGTATCTGTCAACACTTGTTTAGTCTCAGCCCCACCACAACACCACCTACCTACATATATAATATACCCAGGAACATACACTGTGGTACTAGTTAGATACCGTTGTTCATTAGTGTTGTGTATTCCCTGTAAGCTGGCACTGAAATCATTTCTCCAGCACATGTTTTTAGACTGCCACGTGTGGTTATGTATTATAAATGACTGTCTATTTTCTGTACTACTCTACATAAGGAACAATTTGTTAACAATTTGGTGTTTGTGAATGTGTTGTGTAGATAACAATGGGTGTCAAATCTGTCAGGTTACCAAGTCATTTCTTCAGCTGAATGTAATGGAGGTGCAGGTGTAAATCCCAAACAGCATTCAGGGGACAGTTACATGGTCCCTAGCTGTGACATGATCGTGCTTCATTTTCCCTGTTGTTGTGTAGATGTGTTTGACCTGCTGGAGTGGCGCAGTAGAAGTCTGTGAAACGACAGTGGAGCTCATCAGCATCTAACCCTCTCATGGCCTGTCAGTCCATCTCCATTATTAACATGGACGAGCAGGCCTTGTTGGGGCTCAACCCGAATGCTGACGCCTGCTATAGACAGAGGGTAATTCCACTACAATAACACAGTCAGTATGCATACTGTAGCCTACCTCACAGTCTGTATGCATACTGTAGCCTACCTCACAGTCTGTATGCATACTATAGCCTACCTCACAGTCTGTATGCATACTATAGCTTACCTCATAGTCTGTATGCATACTATAGCTTACCTCACAGTCTGTATGCATACTATAGCCTACCTCACAGTCTGTATGCATACTATAGCCTACCTCACAGTCTGTATGCATACTATAGCCTACCTCACAGTCTGTATGCATACTATAGCCTACCTCATAGTCTGTATGCATACTGTAGCCTACCTCACAGTCTGTATGCATACTATAGCTTACCTCATAGTCTGTATGCATACTATAGCTTACCTCACAGTCTGTATGCATACTATAGCCTACCTCACAGTCTGTATGCATACTATAGCCTACCTCACAGTCTGTATGCATACTATAGCCTACCTCACAGTCTGTATGCATACTATAGCCTACCTCATAGTCTGTATGCATACTGTAGCCTACCTCATAGTCTGTATGCATACTATAGCCTACCTCACAGTCTGTATGCATACTGTAGCCTACCTCACAGTCTGTATGCATACTGTAGCCTACCTCACAGTCTGTATGCATACTATAGCCTACCTCACAGTCTGTATGCATACTATAGCCTACCTCACAGTCTGTATGCATACTATAGCCTACCTCATAGTCTGTATGCATACTGTAGCCTACCTCACAGTCTGTATGCATACTATAGCCTACCTCACAGTCTGTATGCATACTATAGCCTACCTCACAGTCTGTATGCATACTGTAGCCTACCTCACAGTCTGTATGCATACTGTAGCCTACCTCACAGTCTGTATGCATACTGTAGCCTACCTCACAGTCTGTATGCATACTGTAGCCTACCTCACAGTCTGTATGTAACCTCTTGTCTTCCTCTATTTGTCTGTCTGCTCTGTCCTCCTCTCTTTGTCTCCTCTGTCCTCCTCTCTCTGTCTTCTCTGCCTTCCACTCTTTGCCTGTCTACTCTGTCCTCGTGTCTTCTCTCTGCTCTCCTTGACTCTCTCCTCCTCCTCCTCGACTCTCTTCTCATTGACTGTGTCTTCTCTCCTCAGGCGATTGCTTACTTTGAACAATTAAAAGAGTCTCATGATGCATGGGCAGTGTGTGCCGAGGTCCTGGCTAAATCTGTTTATAGGTGAGACCCGTTACTCTAGGTGACTGTAGTTTACAGGTGAGACCGTTACAGTAGGTGACTGTAGTTTACAGGTGAGACCGTTACAGTAGGTGACTGTAGTTTACAGGTGAGACCCGTTACACTAGGTGACTGTAGTTTACAGGTGAGACTCGTTACACTAGGTGACTGTAGTTTACAGGTGAGACCGTTACAGTAGGTGACTGTAGTTTACAGGTGAGACCCGTTACACTAGGTGACTGTAGTTTACAGGTGAGACCCGTTACACTAGGTGACTAGTTTACAGGTGAGACCCGTTACACTAGGTGACTGTAGTTTACAGGTGAGACCCGTTACACTAGGTGACTGTAGTTTACAGGTGAGACCCGTTACACTAGGTGACTGTAGTTTACAGGTGAGACCCGTTACACTAGGTGACTGTAGTTTACAGGTGAGACCCGTTACACTAGGTGACTGTAGTTTACAGGTGAGACCCGTTACACTAGGTGACTGTAGTTTACAGGTGAGACCCGTTACACTAGGTGACTGTAGTTTACAGGTGAGACCCGTTACACTAGGTGACTGTAGTTTACACGTGTGACCCTTTACTCTATTAGTAGATATTTAACATTGTTCTTGTTCCTTTTAGTGACGACCATGTGAAGTTCTTCTGCTTTCAAGTACTGGAGCACCAGATCAAGTACAGGTGAGGTGGGGGGTGTTCTGTCACTGCTAGGGGAGGACAGCTAACGAACTCTCTAACCAAGCTCCTCTCTGTCCTCGTAACCCAGAAGAGAAGCCAGCTTTTTCTTGAGGACAGCAGGGTTTCTGCTTTTTTCCAGAAAATGTTTTAAATCCCACATTTTCAATGACTACCTACTTTAATTACTCCAGAAACATATTTATTTTGTCTTTTTTCTAGCACTGATTCTGCTGGTAAGATAATGGAATAGACTGGAATTGCAGATTGTACATTTTTATATGAAAAGTTCCAACATTGAAATTCCATGATCAGTAGCTATGCAACACATATTTTTCCCCAATCACGTGCATATTTGTGACTGCTCAATTTTGAAAATGGGCGTGTGGTGTATTTGTCACCAAATGATATGTGTGTTTTATTTGGTCTGCTTGAGGTGACCTCGTATTGTATGTGTTCCAGACATGGAAGTCTCAGTGCAGCTCAACAGCAGTTGATCCGAGAGGCGCTGATGAAGTGGCTGCACTGTCAGGTAGGTTTGTCTGGTGTCAGGTGGGTTGGTCAGTGGGCGGGTCTGGGGTCGGTCAGTGGGCGATCTAATGTTGGACGGGCGTGTCTGGTGTCCTGTATTTAACCAAGTGCCTGGTTCATCCCTGACCCGAGTTCATAAATGAAAAGCATCGTCGAGAGAAATAATGATCAGTGTTGATTGATTTTAAACATAATATTGACGTTCTGTTTCCTTCCTCCGGTCCAGCTGATGAACACTCAGCCAGAGAAGCCCTTCATCCGTAACAAGGCAGCGCAGGTGTTTGCTTTGACCTTTGTGATGGAGTATCTGACCCACTGGCCCAAGTTCTTCTTTGATATTTTGTCTCTGGTTGGTCACAACCCACATGGGGTGGACATCTATCTCAGAACCCTGATGGCCATCGATGCTGAGGTGGTGGACAGGGACATTCTTCACACAGCTGAGGTGAGGACAGGGACATTCTATACTAAGGGAGGTGAGGACAGGGACATTCTATACTAGGGGAGGTGAGGACAGGGACATTCTATACTAGGGGAGGTGAGGACAGGGACATTCTATACTAGGGAGGTGAGGACAGGGACATTCTACACTAGGGGAGGTGAGGAGGACATTCTATACAGGTGAGGACAGGGACATTCTATACTAGGGAGGTGAGGACAGGGACATTCTATACTAGGGAGGTGAGGACAGGGACATTCTATACTAGGGGAGGTGAGGACAGGGACATTACTAGGGAGGTGAGGAGGGACAGGTGAGGACAGGGACATTCTTCTGAGGACAGGGACACTATACTAGGGAGGTGAGGACAGGGACATTCTATACTAGAGGAGGTGAGGACAGGGTAGAGGAGGTGAGGACAGGGACATTCTATACTAGGGAGGTGAGGACAGGGACATTCTATACTAGGGAGGTGAGGACAGGGACATTCTATTCTATACTAGGGGAGGTGAGGACAGGGACATTCTATACTAGGGAGGTGAGGACAGGGACACTAGGGAGGTACTAGGGGAGGTGAGGACAGGGACATTCTATACTAGGGGAGGTGAGGACAGGGGGAGGTGAGGACAGGGACATTCTATACTAGAGGAGGTGAGGACAGGGACATTCTATACTAGAGGAGGTGAGGACAGGGACATTCTATACTAGAGGAGGTGAGGACAGGGACATTCTATACTAGAGGAGGTGAGGACAGGGACATTCTATACTAGAGGAGGTGAGGACAGGGACATTCTATACTAGGGGAGGTGAGGACAGGGACATTCTATACTAGGGAGGTGAGGACAGGGTAGGGGAGGTGAGGACAGGGACATTCTACTAGGGAGGTGAGGACAGGGACATTCTATACTAGGGAGGTGAGGACAGGGACATTCTATACTAGGGAGGTGAGGACAGGGACATTCTATACTAGGGGAGGTGAGGACAGGGACATTCTATACTAGGGGAGGTGAGGACAGGGACATTTCTATACTGAGGACAGGGACATTCTACACTAGGGGAGGTGAGGACAGGGACATTCTATACTAGGGAGGTGAGGACTAGGGAGGTGAGGACAGGGACATTCTATACTAGGGGAGGTAGGGGAGGTGAGGAGGACAGGGACATTCTATACTAGGGGGGAGGTGAGGACAGGGACATTCTATACTGAGGACAGGGACATTCTACACTAGAGGAGGTGAGGACAGGGACATTCTATACTAGGGGAGGTGAGGACAGGGACATTCTATACTAGGGGAGGTGAGGACAGGGACATTCTATACTAGGGGAGGTGAGGACAGGGACATTCTATACTAGGGGAGGTGAGGACAGGGACATTCTATACTAGGGGAGGTGAGGACAGGGACATTCTATACTAGGGGAGGTGAGGACAGGGACATTCTACACTAGGGGAGGTGAGGACAGGGACATTCTATACTAGGGAGGTGAGGACAGGGACATTCTATACTAGGGGAGGTGAGGACAGGGACATTCTATACTAGACATTCTACACTAGGGAGGTGAGGACAGGGTGAGGTGAGGACAGGGACATTCTATACTAGGGACATTCTATACTAGGGAGGTGAGGACAGGGACATTCTATACTAGGGAGGTGAGGACAGGGGAGGTGAGGACAGGGACATTCTATACTAGGGGAGGTGAGGACAGGGACATTCTATACTAGGGGAGGTGAGGACAGGGACATTCTACACTAGGGGAGGTGAGGACAGGGACATTCTACACTAGGGAGGTGGGAGGTGAGGACAGGGACATTCTACACTAGGGGAGGTGAGGACAGGGACATTCTACACTAGGGGAGGTGAGGACAGGGACATTCTACACTAGGGGAGGTGAGGACAGGGACATTCTACACTAGGGGAGGTGAGGACAGGGACATTTCTAGGGGAGGTGAGGACAGGGACATTCTACACTAGGGGAGGTGAGGACAGGGACATTCTACACTAGGGGAGGTGAGGACAGGGACATTCTACACTAGGGGAGGTGAGGAGGGACATTCTACACTAGGGGAGGTGAGGACAGGGACATTCTACACTAGGGGAGGTGAGGACAGGGACATTCTACTAGGGGAGGTGAGGACAGGGACATTCTATACTAGGGGAGGTGAGGACAGGGACATTCTATACTAGGGGAGGTGAGGACAGGGACATTCTACACTAGGGGAGGTGAGGGATATATTCCAGTCACAGACTCTATTTGTATTATTCTGCTCCTCCTCCAGGAGGTCCGTAGGAACACGTTGATTAAGGACAATATGAGGGAACATGTGATCCCCAGCCTGGTGGAGTCCTGGTACCAGATTCTGGGGTCTTACCAGCAGTCTCACCCAGAGATCACCTGCCAGTGTCTGGAGGTGGTGGGGGCCTATGTCTCCTGGATCGACCTGAACCTCATCGCTAACGACCGGTACTGCTGGCACACCCACTGGCACACCCACTGGCAGATCCAAACTAGAAGGTTTTCAGAGTTTCTCTGTAGAGATGTGAGAACCTGGCAGGAGGACAACCATCTCAGTAGCGCTCCATCTCTGTAGGCCTTGATGATAGAGTGGGTAGCTGGAAGCCCCTTCTGAGAAAACCGCCTGTCACCATAACATTGCTGTGGTCCAATCAGACCTCATTGACCATCTGTCAGGAAACCTGTGGCTCTAAATACATTTGGCAGGAATTGGTCATGTGAATATCTTTTTGTTGGACGTTTAGGTTTGTGAACTTGTTGCTGAGTCAGATGTGTGTGGAGGACCTGAGGGAGGAGGCCTGTGACTGTCTGTTTGAGATCGTTAACAAGGGCATGGACCCCACAGGCAAGACTAAACTGGTCGAGTCACTCTGCCAGGTCCTACAGTCTGCTGGCTTCTTCAATGTGGAGCAGGTAGACACACACACACACCTTGCAAAAGGTCCCATTTGCTCTCCACTTTTATGGCTAGATCATGATCATGTCATGAGCTGACATGGCTAGTTTTCTGTTTACTGGCGAATAGTGAAACTGTCCCGTCTTTGCTCCATCAGGAGGAGGACGTTGACTTCCTGGCTAAGTTCTCCAGGCTTGTTAATGGCATGGGCCAGTCTCTGGTGCTGAGCTGGACTAAACTGGCCAAGAGCGGGGATGTGAAGGTTGCCGCGGAGACGCTGCTTGCTCTGGAGGGAAAGGTTCCTCTGCTCATTAAACTGTTGGTTCACGAAGATGATGACATCTCTGCTAACATTGTGGGGTTCTGCTACGACTACCTGCACGTTCTCAAACAGGTGAGTAGAGTGGAGGATTAGGGGTCGGAGGTCAGGTTTGGTGGAGGATTAGGGGTCGGAGGTCAGGTTTGGTGGAGGATTAGGGGTCGGAGGTCAGGTTTAGCCAAGGATTAGGGGTCGGAGGTCAGGTTTAGTGGTGACCCATGTTTTAGAGGATTTGGGTCCCTGTTAGATGAATAGTTTGGAGAGTTGAAAAAATGATCAGGTAGAAACAAAAACCTGTCCAGGCCCAGAGTTGTCCAGCCCTGCTATAGATGTGACTGTAGAAATATAATGCCTAGAACAGGTGGGCATGTTGGCTCTACTGTTTATTCTCTGTACATTTATGTTCATCTGCTTACAGATGCAATCTGGAACTATTGAAAATAATACAAAAAACTAAAACCTATTATTCTGCTCGGATGTGTTGTTTATCTGCATAAAAATAAATCATAAAACCACGTGTTTGAAACAGAATGGTTTTGATGACATTGACACATGTTTCCATGTATTACATTTGCATATATAGATAGATATCTTATCATAGTCTACTATTTTTGGTTACCTGTTTTTGGCTCCTACAAGCAGTGAACATAAATCCCAAGATGCATCTCTGAGAGGGGAGTCTGTAGAGACTGTTGATGTGTGGTTGTAGACTGGATGTCAACCTGTTCATCTGCTTGGTCTTCCTAAAGGGGTCAGAGTGGCCGTCTGTAATGCTTCAGGTAGGGAGAAGAGAACAGGAAGCTGTTGAGGAATTCTGGGAATCTGACAAGGTGGAGAACACTGTCCACTTTAAGTAACCCAAGATCCAGTCATTGTGATTCACCCATGACTTCATATCAGACCAAAGCTGCGGGTTGTTCCATGTATGAAATACTGCGGGTTGTTTAATGTATGAAATACATTAATACATTGGCTAACTGACTGTCTTAAATACCCTTAAATTAATTGGCTAGTCAGCGACATGTTAGGGTGTAGCTATGTAAATTAATCATGAAGCTTAAGCATTCTAACCCTAACTGGTTATCAGTGTTAGGGTGTAGCTATGTAAATTAATCATGAAGCTTAAGTGTTCTAACCCTAACTGGTTATCAGTGTTAGGGTGTAGCTATGTAAATTAATCATGAAGCTTAAGTGTTCTAACCCTAACTGGTTATCAGTGTTAGGGTGTAGCTATGTAAATTAATCATGAAGCTTAAGTGTTCTAACCCTAACTGGTTATCAGTGTTAGGGTGTAGCTATGTAAATTAATCATGAAGCTTAAGTGTTCTAACCCTAACTGGTTATCAGTGTTAGGGTGTAGCTATGTAAATTAATCATGAAGCTGAAGTGTTCTAACCCTAACTGGTTATCAGTGTTAGGGTCTAGCTATGTAAATTAATCATGAAGCTTAAGCATTCTAACCCTAACTGGTTATCAGTGTTAGGGTGTAGCTATGTAAATTAATCATGAAGCTTAAGTGTTCTAACCCTAACTGGTTATCAGTGTTAGGGTGTAGCTATGTAAATTAATCATGAAGCTTAAGTGTTCTAACCCTAACTGGTTATCAGTGTCCGCTGCCAAATGGATTCCATGTTGTGGAACAACCCACGGCTTTCAGCTGAAGCTCTTGGCGGTTTTTGCTTTTGTAATGATTACTTGGCATGTTGTTTCTTACAGCTTCCTCTGCTGACAGACCAACAGAAAGCAAATGTTGAGGTGAGATTTATTCAAACACTGTGGGTGGATTTCTCAGTCCCATTTTAGTCCTAGTGGATTAAACAACATCTCATCACTAATGGCTATTTTGACAAAAAAGTGTTACACAAAATAGTGAGTTCAGACCAACAAAGCAACAGACATGGTAAAACACAAGATTTAAAACGACAACACAACATAAAGACAAGGTTTGAAAATATAAACAGATTCTGCATGAGCGTTTCAATCTAAATTCTTGGTTGTTAACTAGGCTGGCCTGTACCAGAAACATGGAGGCCATGGTTTGTGAACCAGTTGTAATGCTTGCCCTCTCAACAGGCCATTATGCTGGCAGTAATGAAGAAACTGACATACGATGATGAATACAACTTTGACAATGAGGTAAATCATCCATCATGCTGACTCCAAAAGGGTGGAGAACATTTGGTTCTACAATCTCTGTCAATCTCTATTTCTGTGCTTGACTGCTTTTGTCTGTTTCTCCAGGGGGAGGATGAAGCAATGTTTGTGGAGTACAGAAAACAGATGAAGATGCTTCTGGATCGTCTGGCCCAGGTGTCTCCTGAACTGCTGTTGGAGGCTGTCCGCCGGGTTTTTAGCACTACCATGCAGTAAGACATACTACTGACATACACACACACTCCACCATGCAGTAAGACATACTACTGACATACACAGTAAGATAATGTAAGTAAACAAGTTGGTCTTTTGCCAGTTGGTATGTTCTAAAATGTGTGGTGTGTTTGTGGTGTGTGTGTGTGTAGAACATGGCAGACTGCTTCATTCATGGAGGTGGAGGTTGCCATCAGGTTACTGTATATGTTAGGGGAGGCACTGCCAGCATCCCACGGGGCACACTTCTCCGGGGACACTGCCAAGACCTCCACTCTTCAGGACATGATGAGGCTGGTGAGTGACTCTCTGGTCCACTGTTTAGTACTGGAATGACCTCTAGACCACTGTTTAGTACTGGGATGACCTCTAGACCACTGTTTAGTACTGGGATGACCTCTAGACCACTGTTTAGTACTGGGATGACCTCTAGACCACTGTTTAGTACTGGGATGACCTCTAGTCCACTGCTTAGAACTGGGATGACCTCTAGACCACTGTTTAGTACTGGGATGACCTCTAGTCCACTGTTTAGAACTGGGATGACCTCTAGACCACTGTTTAGTACTGGGATGACCTCTAGTCCACTGTTTAGAACTGG
Organism: Dallia pectoralis; assembly: GCA_029465975.1. Lineage (NCBI taxonomy): Eukaryota > Metazoa > Chordata > Actinopteri > Esociformes > Umbridae > Dallia > Dallia pectoralis. Next base: position 736,871 of record CM055758.1, read on the forward strand.
GATGACCTCTAGACCACTGTTTAGTACTGGGATGACCTCTAGACCACTGTTTAGTACTGGGATGACCTCTAGACCACTGTTTAGTACTGGGATGACCTCTAGACCACTGTTTAGTACTGGGGTGACCTCTAGTCCACTGTTTAGTACTGGGATGACCTCTGGATCAGAGTAAGTTAAAAGACTATGCCAAACTTAAGGCTACATGCTGTCTGGCAAGAACATGTTGCTTTGTGTTTTCAGCTGGTGTCCTGTGGAGTCAGTGGCTACCAACACACCTCTGTGGCGCTGGAGTTCTTTGAGACGGTTGTTCGCTACGATAAGTTCTTCCTAGTGGAACCCCAGCACATTCCTAATGTTTTGGTTAGTAATGCAGTGAACACGTTAATAATATTAAACCGATGTGGGTACTGACTGGTTGTGTTGGATGTGACGTGGTGACTGACTGGTTGTGGGTTGGTTGGATGTGATGTGGTGGCTGGCTGGCTGGTTGTGTGTTGGATGTGATATAGTTACTGACTGGCTGGTTGTGTGATGGATGTGATGTGGTGACTGGCTGGCTGGTCGTGTGATGAATGTGATGTGGTGACTGACTAGTTGTGGGTTGGATGTGATGTGGTGACTGGCTGGCTGGTTGTGTGATGGATGTGATGTGGTGACTGACTGGTTGTGGGTTGGTTGTGATATAGTGACTGACTGGCTGGTTGTGTGATGGATGTGATGTGGTGACTGACTGGCTGGTTGTGTGATGGATGTGATGTGGTGACTGGCTGGCTGGTTGTGTGATGGATGTGATGTGGTGACTGGCTGGCTGGTTGTGTGATGGATGTGATGTGGTGACTGGCTGGCTGGTTGTGTGATGGATGTGATGTGGTGACTATGCTATCGTATGCTATCATATGCTTTCATATGCTATCCTATGCTATGCTATCGTATGCTATCATATGCTTTCATATGCTATCCTATGCTATGCTATCCTATGCTATGTAGATGGCGTTTCTAGATCACCGAGGTCTCAGACACAGCAGTCCTAAGGTTCGCAGCAGAGTAGCCTACCTCTTCTCACGATTTGTCAAGACTCTGCAGTAAGTCTATGAATGTTCAGATCTGCTGTTATTACATTATGTATGCGCTGTTATTCGATTACTGTACTGGTCACTGTATATGCTGTTATTAGATGACTGTACTGGTCACTGTATATGCTGTTATTAGATGACTGTACTGGTCACTGTATATGCTTTTATTAGATGACTGTACTGTTCACTGTATATGCTGTTATTAGATGACTGTACTGGTCACTATATATGCTGTTACTAGATAACTGTACAGGTCACTGTATATGCTGTTATTAGATTACTGTACTTCAACCAGTCTCACCTGAACCTGACTCTGTTGACAGTAAACACATGAACACCTTTATTGAAGACATGCTTACTAGAATACAGGACCTTCTGGAGCTTGTGCCCCCGGTAAGTAACCTGAATGCCATCCCATAATGCATCACAACAGTATTCAGAATGGCTCTGTTAAATGCCATCCCATAATGCATCACACCAGTATTCAGAACGTCTGTGGACTCTCCCCCCTCCCAGGAGAACGGTGTCCCACCGCTGTTGACTAGTGACGATCAGCTGTTCATGTTTGAGACTGCAGGAGTGCTGATCGTTAATGGGGACAGTTCAGCAGAGAGGAAGGAGGTGTTGATGAGGTCTCTGCTGACCCCGTTGATCGACGCCTTCCGCCTCCTGCTGGCTAAACTGGCTAGAGAGCAGGAGGAGGAGAGGCAGGAGGTGCTGGCTGACTGTCTCAGTCATGCTGTGGGCTTTGCCAGGTAATTAGCTGTCCAATCAGAGCTGCTCTCTGGTCCAGACGGGTTGCTGGTTTCCTGGATTGGCAACGTCAATTCTAACATTCGAGGAGTTCTCCTCTATTTAATTAATCTCCTCTCTCTCCCTCTACTCTCTCTCCCTCTACTCTCTCTCCCTTTACTTTATTTCCCTCTACTCTCTCTCCCTCTACTCTCTTTCCCTCTCCTTTCCAGTCGAACCAGCAAGGCTTTCAGCAACAAGCAAACAGTGAAGCATTGTGGGTGCTCTGAGGTCTACAGGGATTGCCTCCAGACTTTCCTGCCTGCACTGAGCTGTCCTGTCCAGAGAGGGGCGCTACGCAGCGCTGTGCGTTCATTCCTCCACCGGATGATTATCTGTCTGGAGGAGGAGGTCCTGCCCTTCATCCCTGCTGCATCAGAACACATGTTGAAGGACTGCGAGCCAAAAGACCTGCAGGAATTTATACCCCTCATCAGCCAAATCACTGCCAAGTTCAAGGTATCTAACCTCTGACCCCTAACCCCCAATATCACCAGAGTTCATGGTACCTAACCTCTGACCCCTAACCCCCAATATCACCAGAGTTCATGGTACCTAACCTCTGACCCCTAAGCCCCAATATCACCAGAGTTCAAGGTATCTAACCTCTGACCCCTAACCCCCAATATCAGACGAGTTCATGCAGGGTATCCGCGGGGTCTTGAAAAGTATTAAAAGGTGATAAATCAATTTTGGGAAAATTAAGACCCTTAAAAAGTATTAAAGTCTTATCACGGCTTTATAAAGTCTTAAATATTGAACATATTTTTTTCTGAATTAGCTGTCCAACAGTCCCAACAACAATTTAGTCATTTTTATAAAAAAAAAAGGTTGGTAAATTGCCTCTAAGAGCACCAGAGCGAGCAGGCGGGCGGAAGTTCAAAAGCACAATGTACGCTCTGGCGTTCCCAGTGTGTATTACAACGCGTATGTTTTAAGAGAAGGTTGGTGAACGCATGAACAGAATGGGGAAGTGCAAATTTGCAGCGTCCTGGCTGGAAATGCCGGACTTTAAAGAGTGGCTGCAGCCAGTCGAGGGGAAAATCAGGGAGGCATATTGTACATTAATCGATAATTTAAAAAGTTGGCAACGAATTTCATTATCGACACGTTGTGTCGCGCGACACGCCACTCAGTCGCGGAGATAAAAGCAATTGAGTTGAGTGCGGTTGCGGAGCTGTAACGTTGTTTTGGTGGCGGAGTCGGCAAAATCAGTTCGACCGAAGTCATCCAAAGTGTGGGAGCATTTCACACTAAGTAAATACATAAATAAAAAGTGTGTTAATTGCAAGATATGCAAAAGCGACATGACATGGCACGGGAGCACCACGGTGATGATACAGCACCTTAAACAGAAACACGTTGGAGTCCTTGATGCGGAGAGTTTGTGTGTGCGTCTGAGTTTTGTGACTGTGTACGTCTGTGAGTGTAGTGTAGAGAATAAGTTCTGAGGTCAAACAAATCATTTTAAGTTTTCTGAATTGTATTTTTCTCTATTTTTATAAATTATTTATTGTTTTGACAGGTTAGGTCCTTAATGAAAATACAAATTGCGGTGCACTTTTTATTATTAATAAGCTCAGGGATGTGCAAGGAGCAAAGCTGTTTGTGCACTTTCTGAACATTTTTTGCACTGTGAATTGCACTGTCAGTTCTGTTTTTTCAGTAAAGGGTTGGATATTAATGCTTTTTAGTTTTTATCACTGATGTAAATGGTTACAGCTTTAAGTGGCGGTGAGGTATTAAAAAATATTGAGAAATCTTGAAAAGGTATTGAAATTAATTTCAAGATTCCTGCATATACCCTGTCATGGAACCTAACCTCTGACCCCTAACCCCCAGTATCAGCCAATACGGTGCTTGGCCTCTGACCCCTAACCCCCCTAAAATCCAATATCTCCAGGGTCAGGTGTCTCCGTTCCTGACAGTCTGTCCTTTATCTCCAGGGTCAGGTGTCTCCGTTCCTGACAAATCTGTCCTTTATTTCCAGGGTCAGGTGTCTCCGTTCCTGCAGCAGGTATTTATGCCTTTAGTCCTGGCCATATTCGAGGTGCTCGGCCGACCTGCAGAGGAGAACGACCAGGCAGCAGCTCTGGAGAAGCAGATGTTACGGAGGAGTTACTTCACCTTCATACAGACCATCGCTTCCAGCGGAATGAATGAAGTAATGGCGAGTCAGGGTGAGCGGAGAGTGTCTGCCGTCAGGGTGAGCGGAGAGTGCCTGCCGTCAGGGTGAGCGGAGAGTGCCTGCCGTCAGGGTGAGCGGAGAGTGCCTGCCGTCAGGGTGAGCGGAGAGTGCCTGCCGTCAGGGTGAGCGGAGAGTGCCTGCCGTCAGGGTGAGCGGAGAGTGCCTGCCGTCAGGGTGAGCGGAGAGTGCCTGCCGTCAGGGTGAGCGGAGAGTGCCTGCCGTCAGGGTGAGCGGAGAGTGCCTGCCGTCAGGGTGAGCGGAGAGTGCCTGCCGTCAGGGTGAGCGGAGAGTGCCTGCCGTCAGGGTGAGCGGAGAGTGCCTGCCGTCAGGGTGAGCGGAGAGTGCCTGCCGTCAGGGTGAGCGGAGAGTGCCTGCCGTCAGGGTGAGCGGAGAGTGTCTGCCGTCAGGGTGAGCGGAGAGTGTCTGCCGTCAGGGTGAGCGGAGAGTGTCTGCCGTCAGGGTGAGCGGAGAGTGTCTGCCGTCAGGGTGAGCGGAGAGTGTCTGCCGTCAGGGTGAGCGGAGAGTGTCTGCCGTCAGGGTGACTCTGGCACTAGTCGGAGCAGTCAGAATGTCTGGTTGTGTTACAAATGGCTGGGAATCAGACCCACACACAATGTGGAGAATGGTTCTAACTGTGTTCCCTCCCCAGGGGTGGAGAACATCGAGCGGGTTCTTTTCACCATCATCCAGGGAGCCGTGGACTTTCCTGACCCCATTGCCCAGAAGACCTGCTTCATCATCCTCTCCAAGCTGGTGGAGCTTTGGGGTGAGGGTTAAAACACAACACCCACCTTGTGAACCTTTAGACCGACTGCTCTGGGGTGAGGGTTAGAACACAACACCCACCTGGTGAACCATTAGACCGACTGCTCTGGGGTGAGGGTTAGAACACAACACCCACCTGGTGAACCTTTAGACCGACTGCTCTGGGGTGAGGGTTTGAACACAACACCCACCTGGTGAACCTTTAGACCGACTGCTCTGGGGTGAGGGTTAGAACACAACACCCACCTGGTGAACCTTTAGACCGACTGCTCTGGGGTGAGGGTTAGAACACAACACCCACCTGGTGAACCTTTAGACCGACTGCTCTGGGGTGAGGGTTAGAACACAACACCCACCTGATGAACCTTTAGACCGACTGCTCTGGGGTGAGTGTTAGAACACAACGTTGTTTGTCTTGGATTGGGTTGGATTTACTAACCTTAAGTAATTGGGCTGAAATGATAAAGGCACATTGGTGACTTCCAGTTTTTACAGTTACACTAATAAACACAAGCTAATAGCATATATCTGTGATTCATGAATGTATATCAGGAGCTAAAGATGGCATGGTGGGCTTCCCAGACTTCATCTATAAACACATTGTCCCAGCATGCTTCCTGGCTCCCCTGAAACCCACCTTTGACCTCACAGATGCTCAGACGGTGCTGGTGAGTACATTTTAAATGGATCTCCATAAGGCCTGTACAGTGTGGTGTCTGTCGCAATCTTTACATTCAAGTAGAGATAATGGGTTAAAATGGACTTCTCTGTTGTTTTTCAGACATTGTCAAAGGGTAAGCTTTATATTGATATTCATCTCAATAGGTTAAGCTTTAAAAGGATTCATATATTGATCTCGTCTCAAATAGGTTAAGCTTTATATTGATCAGGATTCATTCATCTCATTCGTCTCAAAGGTTAAGCTTTATATTATATTGATCAGGATTCATCTCAAAAAGCGATTCATCTCAATAAGCTTTATATTGATCAGGATTCATCTCAATAGGGTAAGCTTTATATTGATCAGGATTCATCTCAATAGGGTAAGCTTTATATTGATCAGGATTCATCTCAATAGGGTAAGCTTTATATTGATCAGGATTCATCTCAATAGGGTAAGCTTTATATTGATCAGGATTCATCTCAATAGTGTAAGCTTTATATTGATCAGGATTTGTCTCAAATAGGTTAAGCTTTATATTGATCAGGATTCATATTCATTCATGTATATATTTTTTTCTTCCTGGTCTGCAGGGTCCTGAGTTCATCCAGTACCTTCAAACAGAGTATCTACCTTCTCTACAAGTGTCTGCTGAAATCTCACAGGTACATCATCCTCTTGTTACTGATCTGTTCAATTACGTCTGGTTCACCTGGAACTGTACTGAATACTTCCATTACCTTCCCTCTGATAGGAACTGTACTGAATACTTCCATTACCTTCCCTCTGATAGGAACTGTACTGAATACTTCCATTACCTTCCCTCTGATAGGAACTGTACTGAATACTTCCATTACCTTCCCTCTGATAGGAACTGTACTGAATACTTCCATTACCTTCCCTCTGATAGGAACTGTACTGAATACTTCCATTACCTTTCCTCTGATAGGAACTGTACTGAATACTTCCATTACCTTCCCTCTGATAGGAACTGTACTGAATACTTCCATTACCTTTCCTCTGATAGGAACTGTACTGAATACTTCCATTACCTTCCCTTTGATAGGAACTGTACTGAATACTTCCATTACCTTCCCTCTGATAGGAACTGTACTGAATACTTCCATTACCTTCCCTCTGATAGGAACTGTACTGAATACTTACATTACCTTCCCTCTGATAGGAACTGTACTGAATACTTCCATTACCTTCCCTCTGATAGGAACTGTACTGAATACTTCCATTACCTTCCCTCTGATAGGAACTGTACTGAATACTTCCATTACCTTCCCTCTGATAGGAACTGTACTGAATACTTCCATTACCTTCCCTCTGATAGGAACTGTACTGAATACTTCCATTACCTTTCCTCTGATAGGAACTGTACTGAATACTTCCATTACCTTCCCTTTGATAGGAACTGTGTCAAGTGCTTCAACAGCCAGATGTCAAGGTCCTCAAAAACTACATTAAGGTATTTATGTATATATGTATTAATGAATGTATGTATGTAATGTAGGTATGTATTCATGTGTAATGTAGGTTTTAATGTATAATGTAATGTAGGTATTAATGTATTATGGTATGTAGGTTTTATGGTATTAATGTGTTATGTAATGTAGGTTTTATGGTATTAATGTGTTATGTAATGTAGGTTTTATGGTATTAATGTGTTATGTAATGTAGGTTTTAAGGTATTAATGTGTTATGTAATGTAGGTTTTAAGGTATTAATGTGTTATGGTATGTAGGTTTTAAGGTGGGTTATTGGACTGTATCAGCTGGTAGCTGTGAACATCTGTTGTGCCAGTAATTAATGTTCCCTAGATAACATAGAACTCTCGTCCCTCTCTTCAAACAGGCCTTCTTTCAGCGAGCTAAACTGTAAATGAGAACCGAAGTGAAAGGATTGAGGACGATGGGACGGGTCCAGTAGCTCCTGGTTGACAGACATGCAGCTTAGCATAGGAGCCATTGCACTATGGAGACAACCAGACAGGCGGCTAAAGGACACATTGTCCTGTCACTGTAGGGTGGCCACACCCCTTAACCTCTGACCCAGACCCAATCAGGGAGGAGCACTCTGTGGATTGGCACACTGGTTAGCAGAAGGATGTTTACTTGGTTGGAATGTCTGTCAGTGGAGGTTGGAATGTCTGTCAGTGGAGGTTGGAATGTCTGTCAGTGGAGGTTGGAATGTCTGTCAGTGGAGGTTGGAATGTCTGTCAGTGGAGGTTGGAATGTCTGTCAGTGGAGGTTGGAATGTCTGTCAGTGGAGGTTGGAATGTCTGTCAGTGGAGGTTAGACTGCAGGCAGGTTAGACTGCAGGCAGGTTAGACTGCAGGCAGGTTAGACTGCAGGCAGGTTAGACTGCAGGCAGGTTAGACTGCAGGCAGGTTAGACTGCAGGCAGGTTAGACTATCCAGGAGTCCATTTGGATGAACTCTGAACTTTACGTTGCCTGGATACCTCCTCCTTACTAGGAGGTGAGAAGAATGTAGATTCAGCAATTTAATTAGCTTTTTTATGTCATCGACATTATAATTTTTTATTTAAATAGATGGTTTAAGAGGACATGGAGCTTTGACCTGTAAATGAATCCTTAAATAACGGCTGAATCGATTAGCATTTTAATAGATTTTTATGTTCTGGAGATAATTTGGCTGGAGGGAATTTATTATTTGATTTTGAGTTTGAAGTGACTTCCAGGACTTCTCAGTGCAGGTGTCTGGGTCCTGCTTTATTGTGCATTTAATTTGTCCCATTCCATTGTCAAATTCTAAACTGCATTCATATAAAGTCAATATGGGTATTGATCTAGGAACTGTTTGATGAAGAGAAATACTGGAGAGACTAAAATCTGTAGATGATTTTGGAACAAAATGTAAATATGAAGTTTATAGAAGAAATAAGCTGTTGGCTGTAAATAAGTTTAATGGTTTAGCTTCTTTGTAAAAAATAAAGTATACTCCTTTCTGAAAATAACTAATGCGAAAGACAAAGCAGTCAATATCAATTGAGATAATGCTATAAACATCAGCAAGACTTAATTCTGGGCAGACAAATCCAGCCAAATGCATTTCATCTCCACATACTGGTGATAATTCTAGCTGAGGAAATATTATTTGTTTGGTTACTGCAGTACTATGAAGTGTCCTGTCTGGCAAACTGCCTGTGAACTGTATGTGTTCATCCTGACTTGTAAATATATATTTTTGAATCAGAGCCAGATGACTCTTATGTTGGTAGGAACACACCAGACTCCACCCTATTTTCCTTTGTTCTATAATACATGTATAACCACACACACACACACATAAATATATGACGTCTGAACCAAAGCAATGTTGCTGTGATTGAACAAAATGGATTAAATATGTGTATAGAGGAACTCATCAAACCGGTGTCCCCAGAACCCAGACACACTGTTTAGGCTTCGTCGTCCCACTAGATTATCTGAGATCTGGGGCACCAGAGGACTGAAACAATACCAGGTAATAAAACCAGAAGTGTTACAGAACCCTTCCACTACCAGGGTAAAGCTGTGGCGAGATTAAATACCAGCCTACCTACATCTCAGGTTCAAATTGTCCAACATCATGGGCAATATAGATATTCTAATACATGCCAAACAAGTGCATTTAATCATTCTGTTTTGATGTCTTGAGCACTTTTTATTGATTTGTTTTGAGCTTAAGAACCGTTTAATGTTAAACTATTAAAGTGTTCACTTCAACAATTCAACAATCTAATCATGTAGTAACACAAATGTACTTTTTATGCAGCGCTTGTTTAGTTGTCACGGTTCAGTAGTTGTCATATAAATGAGATATTAGTGTTTCATCACCTCCGAGTGTTAGTAAAAGTATTACGTCGTTCGTTTACATAAATATAAACATCAGCCATTTCAGTTCGGGGCCAGAGGTACTAAACTAAAATGGCTGCTACGCCAGATCTATCCCAGATGTGAGGGACATTCAGTTACTCCACTTGTGCTCAAAAACTAAATCCTCACAACGTCAAGGTTTATTATAATAAAGAATTGAATAATTGAAAGGCATTCGAATTCTTTTTTCTTGTATTTTCTAACCGTGATGACAGCATTAATCCCAACATAATATTGTACAGTGAATATTCAACAAAACAAAACTCAACACACATGGAACTGTCAATCTCATTCAATGTCAGTGATTATTGGACTGACAAAACATCACCCCTGTCAAATTCATACAGTGCGAAAAGTTGTTTTCTATCTAGTGACAATTTCAGATATTGCACTTGTCATAACCAGAACGCTTATCTTAGGAAGCTGATTGGTTGTCAAGTCATATTGAAAACTGACACCCTCCTCGTACTCAGTTCTTCATGAGTTTCTCTGCCTGGTCAGCCTCACTGCCTGATTGGCTTGTGGACTTCCTGGTTGGAGTGTCCTGGCATATACTGAGACAAGCAAAGCCATCCAGCCTTATCCTTTGATCACAGCGATGGGTCGTAGTTTGATGGCCTTCTTGCTGATTCCAGCATCATGGCAGGTGTTCACAACATCACACACATTCTTGTACGACTCAGGAGCCTGGACATAAAACAAACACGGTTAGCCAACTGGGGTAAACAAACACGGTTAGCCAACTGGGGTAAACAAACACGGTTAGCCAACTGGGGTAAACAAACACGGTTAGCCAACTGGGGTAAACAAACACGGTTAGCCAACTGGGGTAAACAAACACGGTTAGCCAACTGGGGTAAACAAACACGGTTAGCCAACTGGGGTAAACAAACATATCTTGCCACCAACCCATAATTAAACACAGCAATGATCTGTATGCTTTAATTCATTCAGTAGGTTTTCCCCCCATCTGAACACCCATGACCAGTTTGGGTGAAGTCTACCTCCCCCCTAATGACCAGGTTGGCTAAAGTCTACCTCCCCCTAATGACCAGTTTGGGTGAAGTCTACCTCCCCCCTAATGACCAGGTTGGCTAAAGTCTACCTCCCCCCTAATGACCAGTTTGGCTGAAGTCTACCTCCCCCCTAATGATCAGTTTGGCTGAAGTCTACCTCCCCCCTAAAGATCAGTTTGGCTGAAGTCTACCTCCCCCCTAATGATCAGTTTGGCTGAAGTCTACCTCCCCCCTAATGATCAGTTTGGCTGAAGTCTACCTCCCCCCTAATGATCAGTTTGGCTGAAGTCTACCTCCCCCCTAATGATCAGTTTGGCTGAAGTCTACCTCCCCCCTAATGACCAGTTTGGCTGAAGTCTACCTCCTCCATGACCAGCTTGGGTGAAGCCACCCTGATGGCGATCCCCTTGTCTGCCAGCTTGTCGAGAACATCCTGGAAGTCCAGGTTCCTGCGGGATTTAGCCCGAGACAGTGCACGTCCCTGAAGAGACGGACAGTAGATGTTAAAGACAGTACATGTCATGAGGGAATATGTTCTTAATGATGAAATGGGTCCAGCAGCTTATTATTGATGAATTCAGTACATGCAGTTAACTGGAGGAGTAATGGAGGTAAAGGTGGAGAAGTGTAGCAAACCCTACCGCTCCGTGACAGGTGGTGCCGAAGGTCTCCGTCATGCCCTGCTCTGTGCCCGTCAGGACATAGCTGCAGGTTCCCATGGTGCCACCAATCAACACGGGTTGGCCTGTCAGCTGATTAGACGAGAAATATCTTTAAACCAAAAAGAGAAACTGAGGGAAAATCGAACTGACAGTGTTTTGTATGCTGGGGTGTTTACCTGGTAATCTACTGGTACGAGGGGGTGGTTACCTGGTAATCTACTGGTACGAGGGGGTGGTTACCTGGTAATCTACTGGTACGAGGGGGTGGTTACCTGGTAATCTACTGGTACGAGGGGGTGGTTACCTGGTAATCTACTGGTACGAGGGAGTGGTTACCTGGTAATCTACTGGTACGAGGGGGTGGTTACCTGGTAATCTACTGGTACGAGGGGGTGGTTACCTGGTAATCTACTGGTACGAGGGGGTGGTTACCTAGTAATCTACTGGTACGAGGGGGTGGTTACCTGGTAATCTACTGGTACGAGGGGGTGGTTACCTGGTAATCTACTGGTACGAGGGGGTGGTTACCTGGTAATCTACTGGTATGAGGGGGTGGTGTGGGGGGAAGGCCCGTGTGGATCCCTTGCGGTGCAGCAGTAGGGTTTTCTGTTTCCCGTCCACCATGTGTTCCTCCACTTTGGCAATATTGTGAGACACATCATAGATCACATGCATGTCCAGGTCATCAGGGGTGGTGGTGAACACCTTGGCAAATGCCTGAGGACAGAACCAGATGATCAGGTATCAGTGGTGGTGAACACCTATTGCGTTATATTTTTGACACAATCCTGAGCGCGTAATTGTACGTTTTGAGCACAGAGTACTATATTGTGCGCGCTCAGGTCTTGATACACGCTCGCTCAACTTGCAGGTGCGCGCTCAAAAACTTGTTCTCTGCGCACAAGTCATGTCCCCCGTGCGCTCAACCTCATCACTCTGTGCGCGCTCAAGTCTAGAGACACACGCTCGCTCAACTTCAACAGAGCGTTACAAATGTGCCACAAATAGTTTCCGTCATGTGTCATAAACTCGGGGTGTAGTGCAGTCAAAAGCCATTTGCAGAGCCAGTATATACGTTTGTGGTGTTTATATTAAATACCATTTAAATCCAACACGTAATAACAAACTGAAATGAATTCCTATGATGCCGTAATATGTCTTTTGAAATAGTTTTTAAGCTTTTATTGACAGAATTTTATTTTTGCCCATGTGTATGACGTGGCTCTTTGCGGTAACACAGTAAAACATTTATGTCTCTGACTGGTTGGCCCCTGCAGTAGTTGAACAACTCGCTGTGGTCAGTTATTTTTTTCAGCCACGTGGATGCTGTAGTTCTACTAGCGATTCAATTGGAGAACAACAGCCAATCACAATTGACCTTGTTTAATCCTCTGATTGGTTGGTTTTGTGGCACATCTGTAACGCTCTCAGGATTGTGTCACAAATATAACGCCATAAACACCTTGGCAAATGCCTGAGGACCAGACATAAAAGATCAAAGGTATAAACAGGCAATATATGTACACCAGGCACCTGTTATTTATAAAGACACATATGATTTAATGAAGAGTAGTTACCCATGACCCCATGATGTAGAAACTGTTCTTAGATGTAGTCATGGTTACAGGTGGTTCACCAGGGTTACCTGTCGTGTAAGGAAGGTCATGGATGAGCGGTTGACCCAAGCGTAGTTTCCAGCAGCTGCCATGGCCTTCAGGTAGTCCTGTCCCTCGTCAGACATGATTCGGGCACACGCCAACTGACGGTCGTTCACCTGGATCTTGTCCCGTTTCATTGCCTTCTCCATGGCAACCAGGGCATCTTTCAGAATATTTGTTAAAACATTAATTTATTAGGAAGAAATAGTGGACTGGTACTGGTACTGATATAGTGGACTGGTACTGGTATAGTGGACTGGTACTGGTATAGTGGACTGGTACTGGTATAGTGGACTGGTACTGATATAGTGGACTGGTACAGTGGACTGGTACTGGTATAGTGGACTGGTACTGATATAGTGGACTGGTACTGGTATAGTGGACTGGTACTGGTATAGTGGACTGGTACAGTGGACTGGTACTGGTATAGTGGACTGGTACTGGTACTGATATAGTGGACTGGTACTGATATAGTGGACTGGTACTGGTATAGTGGACTGGTACTGGTATAGTGGACTGGTACTGGTATAGTGGACTGGTACTGATATAGTGGACTGGTACTGGTATAGTGGACTGGTACTGATATAGTGGACTGGTACTGATATAGTGGACTGGTACTGATATAGTGGACTGGTACTGGTATAGTGGACTGGTACTGGTACTGATATAGTGGACTGGTACTGGTATAGTGGACTGGTACTGGTATAGTGGACTGGTACTGATATAGTGGACTGGTACTGATATAGTGGACTGGTACTGATATAGTGGACTGGTACTGATATAGTGGACTGGTACTGGTATAGTGGACTGGTACTGGTATAGTGGACTGGTACTGATATAGTGGACTGGTACTGGTATAGTGGACTGGTACTGGATATAGTGGACTGGTACTGATAGTGGACTGGTACTGGTATGGACTGGACTGGTGGACTGGTACTGGTATAGTGGACTGGTACTGGTATAGTGGACTGGTACTGGTATAGTGGACTGGTACTGGTATAGTGGACTGGTACTGGTATAGTGGACTGGTACTGGTATAGTGGACTGGTACTGGTATAGTGGACTGGTACTGATATAGTGGACTGGTACTGGTATAGTGGACTGGTACTGTATAGTAGTGGACTGGACTGGTACTGGTATAGTGGACTGGTACTGGTACTGATATAGTGGACTGGTACTGGTATAGTGGACTGGTACTGGTATAGTGGACTGGTACTGGTATAGTACTGGGTATAGTGGACTGGTACTGGTATATAGTGGACTGGTGATATAGTGGACTGGTACTGATATAGTGGACTGGTACAGTGGACTGGTACTGGTATAGTGGACTGGTACTGGTACTGATATAGTGGACTGGTACTGGTATAGTGGACTGGTACTGGTACTGATATAGTGGACTGGTACTGGTATAGTGGACTGGTACTGATATAGTGGACTGGTACTGGTATAGTGGACTGGTACTGGTATAGTGGACTGGTACTGGTATAGTGGACTGGTACTGATATAGTGGACTGGTACTGGTATAGTGGACTGGTACTGGTATAGTGGACTGGTACTGATATAGTGGACTGGTACTGGTATAGTGGACTGGTACTGGTATGTGGACTGGTACAGTGGACTGGTACTGATATATAGTGGACTGGTACTGGTATATAGTGGACTGGTACTGGTATAGTGGACTGGTACTGGTATAGTGGACTGGTACTGGTATAGTGGACTGGTACTGGTATAGTGGACTGGTACTGGTATAGTGGACTGGTACTGGTATAGTGGACTGGTACTGGTATAGTGGACTGGTACTGGTATAGTGGACTGGTACTGATATAGTGGACTGGTACTGGTATAGTGGACTGGTACTGGTATAGTGGACTGGTACTGGTATAGTGGACTGGTACTGATATAGTGGACTGGTACTGGATATAGTGGACTGGTACTGGTATAGTGGACTGGTACTGATATAGTGGACTGGTACTGATATAGTGGACTGGTACTGGTATAGTGGACTGGTACTGGTATAGTGGACTGGTACTGATATAGTGGACTGGTACTGATATAGTGGACTGGATATAGTGGACTGGTACTGGTATAGTGGACTGGTACTGATATAGTGGACTGGTACTGATATAGTGGACTGGTACTGGTATAGTGGACTGGTACTGGTATAGTGGACTGGTACTGGTATAGTGGACTGGTACTGGTATAGTGGACTGGTACTGGTATAGTGGACTGGTACTGATATAGTGGACTGGTACTGGTATAGTGGACTGGTACTGATATAGTGGACTGGTACAGTGGACTGGTACTGGTATAGTGGACTGGTACTGATATAGTGGACTGGTACTGGTATAGTGGACTGGTACTGGTATAGTGGACTGGTACTGATATAGTGGACTGGTACTGGTATAGTGGACTGGTACTGGTATAGTGGACTGGTACTGGTATAGTGGACTGGTACTGGTATAGTGGACTGGTACTGGTATAGTGGACTGGTACTGGTATAGTGGACTGGTACTGGTATATAGTGGACTGGTACTGGTATAGTGGACTGGTACTGGTATAGTGGACTGGTATAGTGGGTATAGTGGACTGGTACTGATATAGTGGACTGGTACTGATATAGTGGACTGGTACTGATATAGTGGACTGGTACTGATATAGTGGACTGGTACTGGTATAGTGGACTGGTACTGGTACTGATATAGTGGACTGGTACTGGTATAGTGGACTGGTGGACTGGTATGGAGTGGTATAGTGGACTGGTACTGATATAGTGGACTGGTACTGGTATAGTGGACTGGTACTGGTATAGTGGACTGGTGGACTGGTACTGATATAGTGGACTGGTACTGATATAGTGGACTGGTACTGGTATAGTGGAGATATAGTGGTGGACTGGTACTGGATATAGTGGACTGGTACTGGTACTGGTATAGTGGACTGGTACTGATATAGTGGACTGGTACTGGTATAGTGGACTGGTACTGGTATAGTGGACTGGTACTGGTATAGTGGACTGGTACTGGTATAGTGGACTGGTACTGGTATAGTGGACTGGTACTGATATAGTGGACTGGTACTGGTATAGTGGACTGGTACTGGATATAGT
The DNA here is from genome assembly GCA_029465975.1 of Dallia pectoralis. Taxonomy (NCBI): domain Eukaryota; kingdom Metazoa; phylum Chordata; class Actinopteri; order Esociformes; family Umbridae; genus Dallia; species Dallia pectoralis. The sequence continues at coordinate 752,677 of CM055758.1, forward strand.
GGACTGGTACTGATATAGTGGACTGGTACTGGTATAGTGGACTGGTACTGATATAGTGGACTGGTACAGTGGACTGGTACTGGTATAGTGGACTGGTACTGGTACTGATATAGTGGACTGGTACTGGTATAGTGGACTGGTACTGATATAGTGGACTGGTACTGGTATAGTGGACTGGTACTGATATAGTGGACTGGTACTGGTATAGTGGACTGGTACTGGTATAGTGGACTGGTACTGGTATAGTACTGGATATAGTGGACTGGTACAGTGGACTGGTACTGGTATAGTGGACTGGTACTGGTACTGGTATAGTGGACTGGTACTGATATAGTGGACTGGTACTGGTATTGTGGACTGGTACTGGTATAGTGGACTGGTACTGGTATAGTGGACTGGTACTGGTATAGTGGACTGGTACTGGTATAGTGGACTGGTACTGGTATAGTGGACTGGTACTGGTATAGTGGACTGGTACTGGTATAGTGGACTGGTACTGGTATAGTGGACTGGTACTGGTATAGTGGACTGGTACTGGTATAGTGGACTGGTACTGATATAGTGGACTGGTACTGGTATAGTGGACTGGTACTGGATATAGTGGACTGGTACTGGTATAGTGGACTGGTACTGGTATAGTGGACTGGTACTGATATAGTGGACTGGTACTGGTATAGTACTGGTACTGGTACTGATAGTAGTGGACTGGTACTGGTATAGTGGACTGGTACTGATATAGTGGACTGGTACTGGTATAGTGGACTGGTACTGGTATAGTGGACTGGTACTGGTATAGTGGACTGGTACTGATATAGTGGACTGGTACTGGTATATAGTGGTGGACTGGGTACTGGTATAGTGGACTGGTACTGGTACTGATATAGTGGACTGGTACTGGTATAGTGGACTGGTACTGGTATAGTGGACTGGTACTGGTATAGTGGACTGGTACTGATATAGTGGACTGGTACTGGTATAGTGGACTGGTACTGGTATAGTGGACTGGTACTGGTATAGTGGACTGGTACTGATATAGTGGACTGGTACTGGTATAGTGGACTGGTACTGGTATAGTGGACTGGTACTGGTACTGATATAGTGGACTGGTACTGGTATAGTGGACTGGTACTGGTATAGTGGACTGGTACTGATATAGTGGACTGGTACAGATATAGTGGACTGGTACTGATATAGTGGACCGTTACTGATATAGTGGACTGGTACTGGTATAGTGGACTGGTACTGATATAGTGGACTGGTACTGGTATAGTGGACTGGTACTGGTATAGTGGACTGGTACTGGTATAGTGGACTGGTACTGGTATAGTGGACTGGTACAGATATAGTGGACTGGTACTGATATAGTGGACCGTTACTGATATAGTGGACCGGTACAGATATAGTGGACCGGTACAGATATAGTGGACTGGTACTGGTATAGTGGACTGGTACTGATATAGTGGACTGATATAGTGGACTGGTACTGGTATAGTGGACTGGTACTGGTATAGTGGACTGGTACTGGTACTGATATAGTGGACTGGTACTGGTACTGATATAGTGGACTGGTACTGATATAGTGGACTGGTACTGGTACTGGTATAGTGGACTGGTACTGATATAGTGGACTGGTACTGGTACTGATATAGTGGACTGGTACTGATACTGATATAGTGAACTGGTACTGATATAGTGAACTGGTACTGGTATAGTGGACTGGTACTGGTATAGTGGACTGGTACTGGTATAGTGGACTGGTACTGGTACTGGTATAGTGGACTGGTACTGATATAGTGGACTGGTACTGATATAGTGGACTGGTACTGATATAGTGGACTGGTACTGATATAGTGGACTGGTACTGGTATAGTGGACTGGTACTGGTATAGTGGACTGGTACTGGTATAGTGGACTGGTACTGGTACTGATATAGTGGACTGGTACTGGTGTAGTGGACTGGTACTGGTGTAGTGGACTGGTACTGGTATAGTGGACTGGTACTGGGGCAGATGTTTACCTGTTGCCACCTGGTGTCCCAGCCCTCGGCTTCCACTGTGAATCATCACGCACACCTGTCCTTTGTGGTCGATGCCCATCTTCTTGGCAGCGTAGTCATTATAGATCTCATCCACCACCTGGATCTCTGCATAGTGGTTCCCAGCTCCCAACGTGCCCAGCTGAGAGACATCAGGAGAGATGAAATACAGAATTGTTTCACTCTCTTATTTGGGTGGAGGTCAGGGTTATTCCGGTTGTTACCTGAGGCAGGCCTCTCTTCTTGGCTTTGGAGGACACCTTGTTGGGGTCAGCCTGAAGCATCCGTCCATACTCCTCACAGTGCTCCTTATCTTCTGCCCAGGCATAGCCCTCCCTGAGGGACCAGTCCACCCCCATTTCCAGAGCCTCCTCCAGGTCCCTGGAAGACATCAAATGAAACTGCTCATCTCAACTCCTATTGGTGCTCGCTAGGCAATGTCTAGTGAGAGCATGGGATTCTGGGTATCTCACTTGGCCGTCATGGGGATGACTCCCTTTGAGCCGACTCCTACAGGGATGTGGTCAAACAGAGCCTGGGCCAGCTGCTCCTTAACTGGCTGGACGTCTACTTCATCCAGGTTGGTTCTCAGCAGACGAACCCCACAGTTAATGTCAAAACCCACTCCACCTAGAACACACACACACAGTTAATGTCAAAACCCACCCCACCTAGAACACACACACACAGTTAATGTCAAAACCCACCCCACCTAGAACACACACACACAGTTAATGTCAAAACCCACTCCACCTAGAACACACACACACAGTTAATGTCAAAACCCACTCCACCTAGAACACACACACACAGTTAATGTCAAAACCCACTCCACCTAGAACACACACACACAGTTAATGTCAAAACCCACCCCACCTAGAACACACACACACACACACACAGTAATATCAAAACCCATTTTTGTGTGTAATATCAAAACCCATTGTGTGTGTGTACCTGGGGATACAACAGCATTGGGGTCACTCATATCAAAGGCAGCCATGTTTCCGATGGCGAAGCCATAACCTGAGTGGCAGTCAGGCAGGCCGATGGACCTCTGGAGAAAAGACAACTCAGGGTCAATACTAGAGTAGGACTGATACTCAGGGTCAATACTAGAGTAGGACTGATACTCAGGGTCAATACTAGAGTAGGACTGATACTCAGGGTCAATACTAGAGTAGGACTGATACTCAGGGTCAATACCAGAAAAGGACTGATACTCAGGGTCAATACCAGAGTAGGACTGATACTCAGGGTCAATACCAGAGTAGGACTGATACTCAGGGTCAATACTAGAGTAGGACTGATACTCAGGGTCAATACCAGAGTAGGACTGATACTCAGGGTCAATACCAGAGTAGGACTGATACTCAGGGTCAATACCAGAGTAGGACTGATACTCAGGGTCAATACTAGGACTGATACTCAGGGTCAATACCAGAAAAGGACTGATACTCAGGGTCAATACCAGAGTAGGACTGATACTCAGGGTCAATACCAGAGTAGGACTGATACTCAGGGTCAATACTAGAGTAGGACTGATACTCAGGGTCAATACCAGAGTAGGACTGATACTCAGGGTCAATACCAGAGTAGGACTGATACTCAGGGTCAATACTAGAGTAGGACTGATACTCAGGGTCAATACCAGAGTAGGACTGATACTCAGGGTCAATACCAGAGTAGGACTGATACTCAGGGTCAATACCAGAGTAGGACTGATACTCAGGGTCAATACCAGAGTAGGACTGATACTCAGGGTCAATACCAGAGTAGGACTGATACTCAGGGTCAATACTAGAGTAGGACTGATACTCAGGGTCAATACCAGAAAAGGACTGATACTCAGGGTCAATACCAGAGTAGGACTGATACTCAGGGTCAATACTAGAGTAGGACTGATACTCAGAGTCAATACTAGAGTAGGACTGATACCCAGGGTCAATACCAGAGTAGGACTGATACTCAGGGTCAATACCAGAGTAGGACTGATACTCAGGGTCAATACCAGAGTAGGACTGATACTCAGGGTCAATACTAGAGTAGGACTGATACTCAGGGTCAATACCAGAGTAGGACTGATACTCAGGGTCAATACTAGAGTAGGACTGATACTCAGGGTCAATACCAGAGTAGGACTGATACTCAGGGTCAATACCAGAGTAGGACTGATACTCAGGGTCAATACCAGAGTAGGACTGATACTCAGGGTCAATACCAGAGTAGGACTGATACTCAGGGTCAATACCAGAGTAGGACTGATACTCAGGGTCAATACCAGAGTAGGACTGATACTCAGGGTCAATACCAGAGTAGGACTGATACTCAGGGTCAATACTAGAGTAGGACTGATACTCAGGGTCAATACCAGAGTAGGACTGATACTCAGGGTCAATACTAGAGTAGGACTGATACTCAGGGTCAATACCAGAGTAGGACTGATACTCAGGGTCAATACTATAGTAGGACTGATACTCAGGGTCAATACTAGAGTAGGACTGATACTCAGGGTCAATACCAGAGTAGGACTGATACTCAGGGTCAATACTATAGTAGGACTGATACTGGACAAAAGGCTAAATCTGTGGAGTTTCTCATGTGCTTTATATTGAAGGGCTTTACTAGGTCTGGGAGTGTCAACGTCCATTGATTAAGTCCTGTTGGAGCAGATCTCGCCGCATGGCAGTTCAGTTCTATCTGGACCAGTGTCCCCAACTTACATGTACTATTCCAGGCAGAGCGGCAACGTTTCCGATCTGTTTCATTGCCGGGAGGAACCCACCAAAACCTGAAACAACCAAACATTCAAAGGCTTAGAAAACCACACAAAAGAGGCAGATCTTTGTTAAATGTCACTATTTATTTTAGAACCCACCTCCTCCTTTACAAGCATTACGGAGCTCCTCAAACATCAGCTTTTCCAGAGGTTCGTTGACGTAAAACACACCCTCGACCTGGAAATAAATATATGCATGTCATTATCTGTCAAGCCCATAGACATAAGATAACCGGGTTTATTATCTGGAAATAAATATATGCATGTCATGATCTGTCAAGTCCATAGACATAAGATAACGGGGTTTATTATCTGGAAATAAATATATGCATGTCATGATCTGTCAAGTCCATAGACATAAGATAACCAGGTTTATTATCTGGAAATAAATATATGCATGTCATGATCTGTCAAGTCCATAGACATAAGATAACGGGGTTTATTATTACATGCTACATCAGTTAAATGGTTCGCTTACCATTCCCACAATACGGAAGCCATTAGCCTTCTAGATACTGTACCTCTAACCATAACTAGCATGTTAACAATATAACTAGTTTGCAATATAAAACAACCCAATGTCATCTAATCTAATAGTGAGTTATCACGTATACAACTATCACATCTAATAGTGAGTTAGCACGTATATAACTATCACATCTAATAGTGAGTTAGCACGTATATAACTATCACATCTAATAGTGAGTTAGCACGTATACAACTATCACATCTAATAGTGAGTTAGCACGTATATAACTATCACATCTAATAGTGAGTTAGCACGTATACAACTATCACATCTAATAGTGAGTTAGCACGTATATAACTATCACATCTAATAGTGAGTTAGCACGTATACAACTATCACATCTATTAGTGAGTTAGCACGTATACAACTATCACATCTAATAGTGAGTTAGCACGTATACAACTATCACATCTAATAGTGAGTTAGCACGTATACAACTATCACATCTAATAGTGAGTTACGTATATAACTATCACATCTAATAGTGAGTATATAACTATCACATCTAATAGTGAGTTAGCACGTATATAACTATCACATCTAATAGTGAGTTTACGTATACAACTATCACATCTAATAGTGAGTTAACTACTATCACATCTAATAGTGAGTTAGTATATAACTATCACATCGTATATAACGTATATAACTATCACATCTAATAGTGAGTTAGCACGTATATAACTATCACATCTAATAGTGAGTTAGCACGTATACAACTATCACATCTAATAGTGAGTTAGTGAGTTAGCACGTATACAACTATCACATCTAATAGTGAGTTAGCACGTATACAACTATCACATCTAATAGTGAGTTAGCACGTATACAACTATCACATCTAATAGTGAGTTAGCACGTATATAACTATCACATCTAATAGTGAGTTAGCACGTATATAACTATCACATCTAATAGTGAGTTAGCACGTATATAACTATCACATCTAATAGTGAGTTAGCACGTATATAACTATCACATCTAATAGTGAGTTAGCACGTATATAACTATCACATCTAATAGTGAGTTAGCACGTATATAACTATCACATCTAATAGTGAGTTACGCACGTATACTAATAGTGAGTTACGTATAACTATCACATCTAATAGTGAGTTAGCACGTATATAACTATCACATCTAATAGTGAGTTAGCACGTATATAACTATCACATCTGAGTAGTGAGTTAGCACGTATATAACTATCACATCTAATAGTGAGTTAGCACGTATATATAATCTAGCACGTATATAACTATCACATCTAAGTGAGTTAGCACGTATATAACTATCACATCTAATAGTGAGTTTACGTATATAACTATCACATCACGTATATAACTATCACTATCACATCTAATCTAGTGAGTTAGCACGTATATAACTATCACATCTAATAGTGAGTTAGCACGTATATAACTATCACATCTAATAGTGAGTTAGCACGTATATAACTATCACATCTAATAGTGAGTTAGTATATAACTATCACATCACGTATATAACTATCACATCTAATAGTGAGTTAGCACGTATATAACTATCACATCTAGCACGTATATAACTATCACATCTAATAGTGAGTTAGCACGTATATAACTATCACATCTAATAGTGAGTTAGCACGTATATAACTATCACATCTAATAGTGAGTTAGCACGTATATAACTATCACATCTAATAGTGAGTTAGCACGTATATAACTATCACATCTAATAGTGAGTTAGCACGTATATAACTATCACATCTAATAGTGAGTTAGCACGTATATAACTATCACATCTAATAGTGAGTTAGCACGTATATAACTATCACATCTAGTGAGTTAGCACGTATATAACTATAGCACGTATATAACTATCACATCTAATAGTGAGTTAGCACGTATATAACTATCACATCTAATAGTGAGTTAGCACGTATATAACTATCACATCTAGTTAGCACGTATATAACTATCACATCTAATAGTGAGTTAGCACGTATATAACTAATAGTGAGTTAGCACGTATATAACTATCACATCTAATAGTGAGTTAGCACGTATATAACTATCACATCTAATAGTGAGTTAGCACGTATATAACTATCACATCTAATAGTGAGTTAGCACGTATATAACTATCACATCTAATAGTGAGTTAGCACGTATATAACTACGTATATAACACATCTAATAGTGAGTTAGCACGTATATAACTATCACATCTAATAGTGAGTTAGTATATAACTATCACATCACGTATATAACTATCACATCTAATAGTGAGTTAGCACGTATATAACTATCACATCTAATAGTGAGTTAGCACGTATATAACTACCACATCTAATAGTGAGTTAGTATATAACTATCACATCACGTATATAACTATCACATCTAATAGTAGTTATAACTATCACATCTAATAGTGAGTTAGCACGTATATAACTATCACATCTAATAGTGAGTTAGCACGTATATAACTATCACATCTAATAGTGAGTTAGTATATAACTATCACATCTAATAGTGAGTTAGCACGTATATAACTATCACATCTAATAGTGAGTTAGCACGTATATAACTATCACATCTAATAGTGAGTTAGCACGTATATAACTATCACATCTAATAGTGAGTTAGCACGTATATAACTATCACATCTAATAGTGAGTTAGCACGTATATAACTATCACATCTAATAGTGAGTTAGCACGTATATAACTATCACATCTAATAGTGAGTTAGCACGTATATAACTATCACATCTAATAGTGAGTTAGCACGTATATAACTATCACATCTAATAGTGAGTTAGCACGTATATAACTACCACATCTAATAGTGAGTTAGCACGTATATAACTATCACATCTAATAGTGAGTTAGCACGTATATAACTAGCCCTGTATGTATAACACAAGTGTCTAACTGATTGATTCAGTAGTAACTCTTATTTACAGTAACTCTTATTTAATCACCTGCATATTTGGGACGAACCCTTTCTTTATTCGCCAGCAGTTCTTATCAATCCTGTCCAAATACTGTAACTCATCGTTGTATGATCGACTCATTTTATCTCTAATAAGTTACACGCCGCAGTTTCACAAATCCTTCAGATTTAACGTCCAGGAAGCGACTACGGAAGCACACTAGAACGGGATAATAAAACGCGTTTCTAAAGACATAATAAAGAGGGTTTGTGTCTATGCGGATAACTATATTTAGGTAATTTATGACGCACTTAATGAAAACACAAACACTGTATTTAACGCAGTTTTACGATAAACATACATTCTTACAATACAAAACTATTTGTAACATTTTATTTAATAGTGGAATTTCAGTGGGATTGTCCTCTGTCGATTTCCGTAGTTGCAGTCATATGTTTGACAACACCAGTGGTGCTTTAAAGCCTCTCATATTTGCGTTTATTATTTAAATACTGTTAAAGTCTGCAATTAAAAAGCCTCGGTACTTTACATGCAATGTATTATGTGAATTTACAGAGATTAATATAAGGGAGACAGACAATTAAAGTGCTTAGTCTATCTAACGACAACTAGCTAACTATCCCTAAAGGTAGGTTCATGCTAATTGTTCTGTAGATAAATAACAATATGTGTTTCTAATTTGTAATATTTCTAGTTGATTTACAGTAATACTATTTCTACTTTATATTTCCGTGCTGTTTGTGTCATTAGACGGGTTGTAGTCAGGCTGTTTGGTTTCATGTTTTAGTTGTTAAGTCGCTGTGACCCGCACATATTACGAGAAATGAAAGTGAAATAAATGCTACTAGTAGTACTACTCTATATAATAATAATACTACTCTATCGTATGTCTGCTGTTAGGTAACTGTGCAACAGTCTTCCATGTCACGCTGGTTACGGGTATATTTCACTGATTCCGATAGTCTGAGCTATCTTACCTATACTTATTGACAGTCCAAATCAGTGAGACAAGATCCGAAACCTTGTGATTTATCCTATCTTTATACAGTCTATGGATTGATCATGTCTGGTTATATATAATATTTCTATTACGTGATAATGTCTGTCTGTCACAGAAGCATGAAACTCCGCATCAGGATCAAGAAGCAGACCAGTCGGTTGGAGCTGGAGGGAGAAAGTCCCACTGTGACAGAACTCAACATCAAAATCAGAGAGATCCTTCTGCCTTCACATGGACTTAGGTTGGAATCAGACACTTTTATACTTGATAAACTAATCATTGATTCAAATAACCACCAAGTCTTGCTAGTACTAACTCAGATTCCGGTAAAACTATTTTTTGTCCGACACTCATGGAATAATGTTCTGTCCACAGCCCAGACACTGAGATGACCTTGTCTTTGAATGGCTTAGAGCCTCTATCAGACGAGGGACAGACTCTGTCTTCCTGTGGCATTGTCTCTGGGGACCTGGTCTGTGTCATCCTGCCTCCAGCTGTGAATCTGGCCCCCATCCCCTCTGTAGCAGCATCAAGCCTCACCACGCCCCCAAGCAGCAGCCAGGTGGGTGTAGCTGTACAGGTAAAGGTTAGGTAAATACAAGTTAAATACAGGTTAGGTAAATACAAGTTAAATACAGGTTAGGTAAATACAAGTTAAATACAGGTTAGGTAAAATACAAGTTAAATACAGGTTAGGTAAATACAAGTTAAATACAGGTTAGGTAAATACAAGTTAAATACAGGTTAGGTAAATACAAGTTAAATACAGGTTAGGTAAATACAAGTTAAATACAGGTTAGGTAAATACAAGTTAAATACAGGTTAGGTAAATACAAGTTAAAACAGGTTAAATACAAGTTAAATACAGGTTAGGTAAATACAAGTCAAATACAGGTTAGGTAAATACAAGTTAAATACAGGTTAGGTAAATACAAGTTAAATACAGGTTAGGTAAATACAAGTTAAATACAGGTTAGGTAAAATACAAGTTAAATACAGGTTAGGTAAATACAAGTTAAATACAGGTTAGGTAAATACAAGTTAAATACAGGTTAGGTAAATACAAGTCAAATACAGGTTAGGTAAATACAAGTTAAATACAGGTTAGGTAAATACAAGTCAAATACAGGTTAGGTAAATACAAGTTAAATACAGGTTAGGTAAATACAAGTTAAATACAGGTTAGGTAAATACAAGTTAAATACAGGTTAGGTAAATACAAGTTAAATACAGGTTAGGTAAATACAAGTTAAATACAGGTTAGGTAAAATACAAGTTAAATACAGGTTAGGTAAATACAAGTTAAATACAGGTTAGGTAAATACAAGTTAAATACAGGTTAGGTAAATACAAGTTAAATACAGGTTAGGTAAATACAAGTTAAATACAGGTTAGGTAAATACAAGTTAAACAAGCTAACCCATACAGGGAAGGTTAACCCAGTTCTCAGAGAAGCCCTGCTAGTTCAGGACTACAGCTAACATGTCTGGGGGTCACAGGCAGGGGGTTGTCTTTATGTCAGTCACCATGGTGACCTGTTTTGTTTGTCCAGGCCAGCCCCAGCGAGGAAGAGGAGCCTCAGCAGGAACTGGTCAGAGAGGAGTACCAGGAGGAGGAAGAGGAGTCCGGGTGGGTGTGGGAACCCATGCTGTGTGAGGAGGCAGAGGGAGGAAAGGTGCCTCATTCTTTGGAGCTTCTGCACCACCAGGCTAAAAGCAGCAGTTCCTTTGACGCCCTGATGGTGGCAGTACACCTCCTCATGGTGGAGACAGGCTTTACACCCCAGGTGAGAATGAACCCTAGGAAGACAACTTCTGTGGGGTTTGTCTGCTATTTTATTTTTTTTCTATATTTGTTTGTGTGTGTGTGTGTGTGTGTGTGTGTGTGTGTGTGTGTGTGTGTGTGTGTGTGTGTGTGTGTGTGTGTGTGTGTGTGTGTGTGTGTGTGTGTGTGTGTATTTGTGTGTGTGTGTGTGTGTGTGTGTGTGTGTGTGTGTGTGTGTGTGTGTGTGTGTGTGTGTGTGTGTGTGTGTGTGTGTGTGTGTGTGTGTGTGTGTGTGTGTAGGGCTCTGAGGTACGTTCAGGGGAGATGCCAGCTGGATGGAGGGCCCCAGGAGGTGTGTACAGACTACAGTACAGCCACCCCCTATGTGACCGCAGCCTGGCCCTGGTGGTGGCCGTTTCCATGGGAACCATTCTGGTCATCAATGGTCAGTGACTCCAAATGGAACCTTATCCGCTATATACAAATGGAACCCTATCCCCTATATACAAATGGAACCCTATCCCCTATATACAAATGGAACCCTATCCGCTATATACAAATGGAACCCTATCCCCTATATACAAATGGAACCCTATCCGCTATATACAAATGGAACCCTATCCGCTATGTACAAATGGAACCCTATCCCCTATATACAAATGGAACCCTATCCCCTATATACAAATGGAACCCTATCCCCTATATACAAATGGAACCCTATCCGCTATATACAAATGGAACCCTATCCCCTATATACAAATGGAACCCTATCCCCTATATACAGTGCACTAAATGCCTCCCAAATTGAACCATTTGGTGCACTGTATATAGTGGATAGGGTTCCATTTGGGAGCCATGTAGTGCACTGTATAAATGGAACCCTCCTGGGGGGTCTGTTGCTCTGTGTGACTGACCCCTGGTCTGTTGCTCTGTGTGACTGACCCCTGGTCTGTTGCTCTGTGTGACTGACCCCTGGTCTGTTGCTCTGTGTGACTGACCTCTGGTCTGTTGCTCTGTGTGACTGATCCCTGGTCTGTTCTTCCCTCTACAGCCACTCTCCAGATGGACCAACAGGTGGACACTGTGAGGAAACTGACCCTGAAGCCTTCTGCCTATGTGACAGACCGATGGACTGGTTAGTGTGTGTGCGTGTGTGTGTGTGTGCGTGCGTGCGTGCTGCGAACCATTAGATAAAGTTCTCTCATGTGCAACTGCCTTCAACTGTGTCTGTTTTACGCTTTGTCTGTTGTTGCAGTTGAGAGTGCAGCAGAGGTCTATACAAATCTGAAGAAGCTCTCCAGGGTTTTTAAAGACCAGCTGGTGTATCCTCTGATTGCTACAGCCAGAGAAGGTGAGGTCACTGGGACCTACATACTGAGTAATATCTAGCTGATGCATGCTGGGTGTTATTTAAAGTACCACTACAGCCAGAGAAGGTGAGGTCACTGGGACCTACATACTGAGTAATATCTAGCTGATGCATGCTGGGTGTTATTTAATGAACCACTACAGCCAGAGAAGGTGAGGTCACTGGGACCTACATACTGAGTAATATCTAGCTGATGCATGCTGGGTGTTATTTAAAGTACCACTACAGCCAGAGAAGGTGAGGTCACTGGGACCTACATACTGAGTAATATCTAGCTGATGCATGCTGGGTGTTATTTAAAGTACCACTACAGCCAGAGAAGGTGAGGTCACTGGGACCTACATACTGAGTAATATCTAGCTGATGCATGCTGGGTGTTATTTAATGAACCACTACAGCCAGAGAAGGTGAGGTCACTGGGACCTACATACTGAGTAATATCTAGCTGATGCATGCTGGGTGTTATTTAAAGTACCACTACAGCCAGAGAAGGTGAGGTCACTGGGACCTACATACTGAGTAATATCTAGCTGATGCATGCTGGGTGTTATTTAATGAACCACTACAGCCAGAGAAGGTGAGGTCACTGGGACCTACATACTGAGTAATATCTAGCTGATGCATGCTGGGTGTTATTTTATGTACCTAACAACACATTCTGCATGTGACTCCCTGTCTCCCTCTGGTGGTGGGTGATGGTAACAGCCATGGCGCTGCCACCTGTGTTTGGGCTTCCGGTCCTTCCTCCAGAGCTGTTACTGAGGGTGATGAGGCTGCTGAATGTGTCCTCTCTCCTGGCCCTCTCCTCGGTCAACAGACAGCTGAACCAGGCCACTGCAGATCCAGCCTTGTGGAGACACCTTTACCACCGAGACTTCAGAGGTGAGACACCAAGCAGACACATGGATACACAGATAAAATAGTCTAGCAGAGACTGGCCACACATATTCTATTGTTCTGTCTCTCAGACGGTCTCTCCTAAAGGTCTCTGTTTCTCAGACGGTCTCTCCTAAAGGTCTCTGTTTCTCAGACGGTCTCTCCTAAAGGTCTCTGTTTCTCAGACGGTCTCTCCTAAAGGTCTCTGTTTCTCAGACGGTCTCTCCTAAAGGTCTCTGTTTCTCAGACACACATATTAAAGCAGGAAACACATACAGCAGGCACCTTGTGTTCTGAGTGTGTGTGGTTGATGTGTGTTCGTGTGACCTCTGCCTGTGACCCCTGCTTGTGACCTTTGCCTGTGACCTCTGCTTGTGACCTTTGCCTGTGACCCCTCTGCTGTCTTGTTATTGCAGACAATGCTGACCACAGTAATTCCAGAGAGACCAACTGGAGGGAGGTGAGTTTGCGAATATTCAGTCACTTATATTACCTATTACAAGGCTGTGTAGTGTATTATGGAGGGAATAGGGTGCTGTGTAGTGTATTATGGAGGGAATAGGGTGCTGTGTAGTGTATTATGGAGGGAATAGGGTGCTGTGTAGTGTATTATGGAGGGAATAGGGTGCTGTGTAGTGTATTATGGAGGGAATAGGGTGCTGTGTAGTGTATTATGGAGGGAATAGGGTGCTGTGTAGTGTATTATGGGGGGAATAGGGTGCTGTGTAGTGTATTATGGAGGGAATAGGGTGCTGTGTAGTGTATTATGGAGGGAATGGGGTGCTGTGTAGTGTATTATGGAGGGAATGGGGTGCTGTGTAGTGTATTATGGAGGGAATGGGGTGCTGTGTAGTGTATTATGGAGGGAATGGGGTGCTGTAGTGTATTATGGAGGGTAGTGTATTATGGAGGGAATGGGGTGCTGTGTAGTGTATTATGGAGGGAATGGGGTGCTGTGTAGTGTATTATGGAGGGAATGGAGGAATGGAGGGAATGGGGTGCTGTGTAGTGTATTATGGAGGGAATGGGGTGCTGTGTAGTGTATTATGGAGGGAATGGGGTGCTGTGTAGTGTATTATGGAGGGAATGGGGTGCTGTGTAGTGTATTATGGAGGGAATGGGGTGCTGTGTAGTGTATTATGGAGGGAATGGGGTGCTGTGTAGTGTATTATGGAGGGAATGGGGTGCTGTGTAGTGTATTATGGAGGGAATGGGGTGCTGTGTAGTGTATTATGGAGGGAATGGGGTGCTGTGTAGTGTATTATGGAGGGAATGGGGTGCTGTGTAGTGTATTATGGAGGGAATGGGGTGCTGTGTAGTGTATTATGGAGGGAATGGGGTGCTGTGTAGTGTATTATGGAGGAATGGGGTGCTGTGTAGTGTATTATGGAGGGAATGGGGTGCTGTGTAGTGTATTATGGAGGGAATGGGGTGCTGTGTAGTGTATTATGGAGGGAATGGGGTGCTGTGTAGTGTATTATGGAGGGAATGGGGTGCTGTGTAGTGTATTATGGAGGGAATAGGGTGCTGTGTAGTGTATTATGGAGGGAATAGGGTGCTGTGTAGTGTATTATGGAGGGAATAGGGTGCTGTGTAGTGTATTATGGAGGGAATAGGGTGCTGTGTAGTGTATTATGGAGGGAATAGGGTGCTGTGTAGTGTATTATGGAGGGAATAGGGTGCTGTGTAGTGTATTATGGAGGGAATAGGGTGCTGTGTAGTGTATTATGGAGGGAATAGGGTGCTGTGTAGTGTATTATGGAGGGAATAGGGTGCTGTGTAGTGTATTATGGAGGGAATAGGGTGCTGTGTAGTGTATTATGGAGGGAATAGGGTGCTGTGTAGTGTATTATGGAGGGAATAGGGTGCTGTGTAGTGTATTATGGAGGGAATAGGGTGCTGTGTAGTGTATTATGGAGGGAATAGGGTGCTGTGTAGTGTATTATGGAGGGAATAGGGTGCTGTGTAGTGTATTATGGAGGGAATAGGGTGCTGTGTAGTGTATTATGGAGGGAATAGGGTGCTGTGTAGTGTATTATGGAGGGAATAGGGTGCTGGGTGTATTATGGAGGGAATGTGCTGTGTAGTGTATTATGGAGGGAATAGGGTGCTGTGTAGTGTATTATGGAGGGAATAGGGTGCTGTGTAGTGTATTATGGAGGGAATAGGGTGCTGTGTAGTGTATTATGGAGGGAATAGGGTGCTGTGTAGTGTATTATGGAGGGAATAGGGTGCTGTGTAGTGTATTATGGAGGGAATAGGGTGCTGTTATGGAGGGAATAGGGTGCTGTGTAGTGTATTATGGAGGGAATAGGGTGCTGTGTAGTGTATTATGGAGGGAATAGGGTGCTGTGTAGTGTATTATGGAGGGAATAGGGTGCTGTGTAGTGTATTATGGAGGGAATAGGGTGCTGTGTAGTGTATTATGGAGGGAATAGGGTGCTGTGTAGTGTATTATGGAGGGAATAGGGTGCTGTGTAGTGTATTATGGAGGGAATAGGGTGCTGTGTAGTGTATTATGGAGGGAATAGGGTGCTGTGTAGTGTATTATGGAGGGAATAGGAGGAGGACTTAGTGCTTTTCTCTGCGTTTCTAATCAGCTCTACAAGAAGAAGTACAAGTGGAGGAAGGAGGCGGGCCATTACACACGCCACAGGCCACGCTACCAGAACTTCATCCCACCTCTCTACCCACTTCGCCCCCTTCCCAACATCCCCCTGCCCCTCTACCCACCGGGCATCATAGGGGGAGAATACGACCAGAGACCTGGCATCCTGCCGGAATATTTGCCCCGCCCACGCTACGACCCCATTGGTCCCTTGCCAGGTCACGACCCCACAGCGGCAGGGCTGATTGGACGACGGGGCCTGAGGCCTGCTGGTAACCGGATGTCTGATATCAGAAGAGGTTTCATCTGACCCCTGACCTCTGCTGGTGGTGTTTTGTGTCCAGGGAGGATCCAATCAAACGGACCAAAAGGCTGATTGCTGTGCTTTCCTGTGTGAAAATAATAAGGTCTGACTGGTCGGGCGTCCCGCATTTGTTGGGCCCAGAGCACTTCCTGTCTGGACATATTAACTGCTTTTGTTGTAGTTGCCACTGACACCTTTCCTCCTTACAACCTGGTTGTGGTCATCAATCCGGTCCACATCATCCGGTCCACATCATCCGGTCCACATCATCCGATCTCATCCGGTCCACATCATCCGGTCCACATCATCCGGTCCACATCATCCAATCTCATCCGGTCCACATCATCCAATCTCATCCGGTCCACATCATCCAATCTCATCCGGTCCACATCATCCGATCTCATCCGGTCCACATCATCCGATCTCATCCGGTCCACATCATCCGATCTCATCCGGTCCACATCATCCGATCTCATCCGGTCCCCATCATCCGATCTCATCCGGTCCACTCTTTGCTCCCCACAGCCATATCAGGGTCATATGATTGATTTGGGAGGTGGGAAATATTTGTGAAGCACTTGGTTACTGCAGTCTGGAGCTTTCAATAAAACAAATGGCAATTGTTTGATTGGTTTGTCTGTGGTTGTATGTTGTCTGTCTGATTAGCAGCTAATCAGAGATAATTAAGATGTCATGTAATACAACCCGTCCTGACTTTGCTGCCGAATGCTGTGCAGGCTTTTCAGGGGACTAGGGCAATGGTGACTAGAGAGCTTAGATACAGCAGGTGGGTAGAGCTATGGTGACTAGAGAGCTTAGATACAACAGGTGGGTAGAGCTATGGTGACTAGAGAGCTTAGGTACAGCAGGTGGGTAGAGCTATGGTGACTAGAGAGCTCAGGTACAGCAGGTGGGTAGAGCTATGGTGACTAGAGAGCTTAGGTACAGCAGGTGGGTAGAGCTATGGTGACTAGAGAGCTCAGGTACAGCAGGTGGGTAGAGCTATGGTGACTAGAGAGCTCAGGTACAGCAGGTGGGTAGAGCTATGGTGATTAGAGAGCTTAGGTACAGCAGGTGGGTAGAGCTATGGTGACTAGAGAGCTCAGGTACAGCAGGTGGGTAGAGCTATGGTGACTAGAGAGCTCAGGTACAGTGGGACATAGATCCTTACCTAGCAGAGACTTGTAAATTAGTTGGTACCAATGAGTTGAACGGCCAGCAGACTAATGCATAAAGCTTTCAGTGGTGGGTGTCGTATGGGGCAGTGGTGGGTGTTGTATGGGGCAGTGCAGTGGTGGGTGTCGTATGGGCAGTGGTGGGTGTCGTATGGGGCAGTGGTGGGTGTCGTATGTTGCAGTGGTGGGTGTCGTATGGGGCACTGGTAACAAAAGGAGAGTTTTAGGCAGTTCTATAAATGACATCACCAAAATCAAACATATAATATTTTTGTTGGTTATGACCTTAATGGGAATATGATTGTATTTCTGATTCTCTTACCCGACCACTGTGAGGAGTTGTTCCAAAGAAGACTTTCTAGTGCGCTACTTGAAACCAAATCCTGGTGGAACTAGTGCTCAATAGATGAAATAGGCTGTCAGTTATCAGTGCAATTGTTCAATCAATCAAATGCATTTTATAAAGCCTTTTTTTACAAGAAATTTGTCCCAATGTGCTTTTACAAACACCCCGTCTGAACCCGGGTTCACCCTTTGAGAGGATAAACAGATGTTTTGTTCCGGATGATTGTGTTGTATTATGCTCTATATAATATAAATGACATCATCTGTGTTGTATTATGCTCTATATAATATAAATGACATCATCTGTGTTGTCATTTATATTACATAGAGCATAATACAACACAGATGATGTCATTTATATTATATAGAGCATAATAAAACACAGATGATGTCATTTATATTATATAGAGCATAATACAACACAGATGATGTCATTTATATTATATAGAGCATAATACAACACAGATGATGTCATTTATATTATATATAGCATAATACAACACAGATGATGTCATTTATATTATATAGAGCATAATACAACACAGATGATGTCATTTATATTACATAGAGCATAATACATCATCTGTGTTGTATTATGCTCTATATAATATAAATGACATCATCTGTGTGTTGTATTATGCTCTATATAATATAAATGACATCATCTGTGTTGTATTATGCTCTATATAATATAAATGACATCATCAGATGATGACATCATCTGTGTTTTATTATGCTCTATATTATATTGACATATATTATGCTCTATATAATATAAATGACATCATCATCTGTGTATTATGCTCTATATAATATAAATGACATCATATGCTCTATATAATATAAATGACATCATCTGTGTTGTATTATGCTCTATATAATATAAATGACATCATCTGTGTTGTATTATGCTCTATATAATATAAATGACATAATCTGTGTGTTGTATTATGCTCTATATAATATAAATGACATCATATGTGTTTTATTATGCTCTATATTATATAAATGACATCATCTGTGTTTTATTATGCTCTATATAATATAAATGACATCATCTGTGTTTTATTATGCTCTATATTATATAAATGACATCATCTGTGTGTTGTATTATGCTCTATATAATATAAATGACATCATCTGTGTTTTATTATGCTCTATATAATATAAATGACATCATCTGTGTTGTATTATGCTCTATATTATATAAATGACATCATCTGTGTGTTGTATTATGCTCTATATTATATAAATGACATCATCTGTGTTTTATTATGCTCTATATAATATAAATGACATCATCTGTGTTGTATTATGCTCTATATAATATAAATGACATCATCTGTGTTTTATTATGCTCTATATAATATAAATGACATCATCTGTGTTGTATTATGCTCTATATAATATACATGACATCATCTGTGTGTTTTATTATGCTCTATATTATATAAATGACATCATCTGTGTTTTATTATGCTCTATATTATATAAATGACATCATCTTTTGCCTTTGCGACAATTACGTCAGAGGGCGCTTACGTGATTGGCTGTTTGAGATAGCAGATCCGGGACACTTACAGCCCCTGAGATAGTCCCTCTCCCCTGCGCAAAAATGCACAGCTACTCATCCTAAATATAATAGAAATATAATGATATCTGCAATGAAACAGCCAATAGGCGTAATACTGTGTGTAATACTGTGTGTAATACTGTAGCCATGTTTCTAAACTGTACTAGGTCTAGAAGCACACCACTATATTAATGCGGTTATACCGACCTTATTGAGGGATACACTGAGCGGTTGTTTAAAGGACCTCCAGTTACAGTCAATGACCCCTTGGAACATTTGTCGATATATTCTATTAATTAGCAAACATCTCAAATTAATTGTGCTTTTTCTGTTTTCTCCAAAAATGAATGAAAACAAATATGCATAGCCTATAATAAGAGAACAAACTGTCAGGACCCAAAGTGAATGTAACAAAAAAGGAAAGACTATACAATAAACAATAACGGAAACGACTTAATGACATTAAAACCGTAGGACTGCGTCTCGTAGTAACTTCCTTATATGTTACCACCACCACCACCACCACCACCACCGGTCCAGGTTACCACCACCACCGGTCCACCACCACCGGGTTACCACCACCACCGGTCCACCACCACCGGTCCCCGGTTACCACCACCACCGGTTCACCACCACCGGCCCAGGTTACCACCACCACCGGTTCCCGGTTACCACCTCCACCGGTTCCCGGTTAATGCCACACGGACAGTTGTCTAAGACCAGTGACGTATAAGGCGAACACGCACAACCGAGCACCCACGGAGCATAATAAACGGTTCGTTTCTCTTTAAATGTTCTGTGTTGTTCTGTATAATATACAGGAAGTGTGAGGGGTGTTCTGTATATTATACAGGAAGTGTGTTGGGTGTTCTTTATAATATACAGGAAGTGTGATTTTTTTTCTTTATTTGCAAAAACACAAGTTTACAGTCTTGGAAGTGTTATGAGTGTTCTGCAAAATATACAGGAAGTGTGAGGGGTGTTCTGTATAATATACAGGAAGTGTGAGGGGTGTTCTGTATAATATACAGGAAGTGTGAGGGGTGTTCTGTATAATATACAGGAAGTGTGAGGGGTGTTCTGTATAATATACAGGAAGTGTGAGGGGTGTTCTGTATAATATACAGGAAGTGTGAGGGGTGTTCTGTATAATATACAGGAAGTGTGAGGGGTGTTCTGTATAATATACAGGAAGTGTGAGGGGTGTTCTGTATAATATACAGGAAGTGTGAGGGGTGTTCTGTATAATATACAGGAAGTGTGAGGGGTGTTCTGTATAATATACAGGAAGTGTGAGGGGTGTTCTGTATAATATACAGGAAGTGTGAGGGGTGTTCCCGACGCAGCGGCCCCCAGCTGATCCAGACATTCAGACACAAGTCTCCTCCTCCAGTCATACTCACGCTTTAAACATTCAGTTGTCGCGTTGTTTTATGATGACAGTTTGCCCGTTTAATTATTGTTAGTGGGTGATCCCTGATTATTTCCTGATTATTTCCTGATTAACCCGTGGCTAAAGGAGAGATACTTCCTAACCCCACATCCAGTGCTGGTCGGTGTCTCTCCCTGTCGTCCGGGTGGGTCTGCGGTGGTTAGACTGTCATGAGCCCGGGTTGGGGATGGCATCTCCCCCCAGTGTTTGTCAGACGGTCGGGATGGTGGAGGAAGAAAACGGGGAACTGGACCACAGTCTGCAGGAGATGTTAAAGGCTATAGCCGACGAACGGAACCGGATCACTGTCAGACAACAAATGAGTGGACTTGGTGAGTAAAGTACCGGGCTGCTGGTACTTTCTACTGTCTCATGGGTTTTGGCTTCGTGCAGTTTCACATTGATCGGAAACACGCTAGTAGATGAATATAGTGCATTATTATTAGTATATATTAATAGAATATCATTATTATTAGTAATGTGCCTATTATCTGTGCCCGGCGGGGGCCTATAATGGAAACAAAAGAAACGTGCTTAGAAACATGGCGACATACGATGTTATCAGATCAGTTCTGCTGTCGGAGACGACTCATAACACCCGGTCTATTTGATTAATAACATGACTATAAAGGCTTTTAGATTGAGACACATCAGACCTGGTTTACAGGAATCCATGACAAGCTGTCAGTTTGTGATGTGGTGAATTATTTCCAGGTTTGTGCCACTTTAAGTACTGTCTATCTGGCAGAAAAGGGGGTTGGTTTGATGACTAATTTTAACCTTTCAATCAACAAGTGTTTTTAACATGCAGAAACATATTTGGTTCCAAAGAAACCACTCAAAAGTAACAATTTAGGCAATATCGATAAGATAGAAGATACAATTAACATAATTATTATTGTGGATAAGAAGGTTTATGTATCTTCACTTTAAAATTCTCCATGTCAGCCTACCAGGGTCATTCCTATATCACAGTTTTTTGGTCTTGCACCTAAAAAGTTTGCATGTGCAAATTTATTTTGCATTTTAAAACGCTCTTATTAAAATTTCCTCCACAGATGTGCTAATTTTTTAAAAGCTGAATTATCATATGAAGGGTATTGTGGATTGCTGCCAGCTGGGTTATTAACTCTCATGAATAAAATTGTATGGTGAATTTAAAGCAGCCTTCAAGACCATCACCTGTTCTGGAAATCACAAGTGTCTACCACAGTTTAAAAGGATTGTTTTTTTCTTTGGATCATTTCAGTACATTTGCTTTAGTTTGGTTCCTAAAATCAGTCCATACTCATAAACATGTTTGTAATTGGCATCTTTGAATCTTAATTCAGAGTATTGTCAGGTTCTCTACTGAAGCAGATGCGTAATTGGTCAACAACACAATGCACAATATTCTGAACACTGATCAATTTAAAATGTCTGTTTTGTTTCCCTTGTTTACTGATGAGGTTTTTGTAGGAAATTATGGGATGTTCAGTTCAATTGTTTCACACAGCTTTGATCAATACTACTCTGTTCTGGTCTCCACATGATATCATCACAGAACATGGGTCTTCCTGTCTTCCTTCACGTCAGTCTCTCTTCCACCCTGTTCTCGCTGTCTGTCGTTCTCGCTTTCTGTCATTCTCGCTGTCTGTCTTTCTCTGAACCAGCTTTTACTGACATGTAGGTTTACACATACGAAGGACTTGCTTTGAAATGTTGGTGCATAACAGTGCAGTAGTAGAGTGCATGCTTTGTGTGTATGACGTCCTGGGTTCAAATCCCAGCTGTTCCCCAGGTCACCGTTGCAATTGAGAAATTGTTCAAAACCTTAAATTAAAGGTTAAATAAAGGTTAAATTAAAAATATAAATATATATTAAAGTAGTGGAATGGAAAGAGAGTGAACAAAGATCTGAATGGCTTACATAGTTTGACATGAACTTAGCTGGTAAACGACTTACCCTACCAACTAACTCAAAACACAAAAGGTTTGATTCAACACAAACAGAGCTACCCAATAGAAGTGACCTTTACTAGATGTTTGAACAGTGAGAGGTCATGGTTTGTGACCTTCAATACAGTTGTGTCTGAGGTCACCAGATCCATGAGTCATAAAAGACTGGGATCAGTCGTGTGTGTGTGGGTAGTATTCTGTTTTATTCAGTTTATTAGATTAAAGTGTGTGTCCTGCGGCGTCGATATTGTGTGTCTCAATTGCCTATAGTGTGTGTGTGTGTGTGTGTGTGTGTGTATTAGCCACCTCAGGCTTCCACCTTTACACACTAGCACCTGCCGCTTAGTCTAGCTGTTGCTCAGCAACCAGCCAGAGATGACATCACAATGAGGAGGTCATGTCTTTGGTATTCCTCCTCCTCTGCTCACAAGTAGGAGGTCCTGGTCACAAGTAGGAGGCCCTGTTCATGGTACTCCTCCTCTGGTCACAAGTAGGAGGTCCTGTTTATGGTCCTCCTCTTATCACAGGGGTGTGTTGCTCATCTGGTTTTCTGATGTCTCATGATGTCACTCTCACATCCCAGCTGGTTGATTTGTGTTCCAGGGGTGTTTAATACCTGATCTCTGTGTTCCAGGGGTGTTTAATACCTGACCTCTGTGTTCCAGGGGGGTTAATACCTGATCTCTGTGTTCCAGGGGTGTTTAATACCTGATCTCTGTGTTCCAGGGGTGTTTAATACCTGATCTCTGTGTTCCAGGGGGGTTAATACCTGATCTCTGTGTTCCAGGGGTGTTTAATACCTGATATCTGTGTTCCAGGGGGTTTAATACCTGATATCTGTGTTCCAGGGGGGTTAATACCTGATATCTGTGTTCCAGGGGGTTTAATACCTGATATCTGTGTTCCAGGGGGGTTAATACCTGATCTCTGTGTTCCAGGGGGGTTAATACCTGATCTCTGTGTTCCAGGGGTGTTTAATACCTGATCTCTGTGTTCCAGGGGGTTTTAATACCTGATCTCTGTGTTCCAGGGGGTTTTAATACCTGATCTCTGTGTTCCAGGGGGTTTTAATACCTGATCTCTGTTTTAATACCTGATCTCTGTGTTCCAGGGGGTTTTAAGGATGACCGCATTGTGTTTTGGACATGGATGTTCTCCACCTACTTCATGGAGAAACTATCACCGAGGGAACAGGACGACATGCTGTTCTACGTCAGGAGGAAGCTATCCTACGTCAGCCCTGACCAATCAGAGGGCAAGAAGGTGTGTATGTGCTCATGCCTGATACATGCCTGGTCTTCATGGAGATCCCTGCCTGTGTGTGGATCTAACCTGTCCAGATTGGCTCTGGTCTAGGTGGATCTAACCTGTCCAGATTGGCTCTGGTCTAGGTGGATCTAACCTGTCCAGATTGGCTCTGGTCTAGGTGGATCTAACCTGTCCAGATTGGCTCTGGTCTAGGTGGATCTAACCTGTCCAGATTGGCTCTGGTCTAGGTGGATCTAACCTGTCCAGATTGGCTCTGGTCTAGGTGGATCTAACCTGTCCAGATTGGCTCTGGTCTAGGTGGATCTAACCTGTCCAGATTGGCTCTGGTCTAGGTGGATCTAACCTGTCCAGATTGGCTCTGGTCTAGGTGGATCTAACCTGTCCAGATTGGCTCTGGTCTAGGTGGATCTAACCTGTCCAGATTGGCTCTGGTCTAGGTGGATCTAACCTGTCCAGATTGGCTCTGGTCTAGGTGGATCTAACCTGTCCAGATTGGCTCTGGTCTAGGTGGATCTAACCTGTCCAGATTGGCTCTGGTCTAGGTGGATCTAACCTGTCCAGATTGGCTCTGGTCTAGGTGGATCTAACCTGTCCAGGTTGGCTCTGGTCTAGGTGGATCTAACCTGTCCAGGTTGGCTCTGGTCTAGGTGGATCTAACCTGTCCAGGTTGGCTCTGGTCTAGGTGGATCTAACCTGTCCAGATTGGCTCTGGTCTAGGTGGATCTAACCTGTCCAGATTGGCTCTGGTCTAGGTGGATCTAACCTGTCCAGATTGGCTCTGGTCTAGGTGGATCTAACCTGTCCAGATTGGCTCTGGTCTAGGTGGATCTAACCTGTCCAGATTGGCTCTGGTCTAGGTGGATCTAACCTGTCCAGATTGGCTCTGGTCTAGGTGGATCTAACCTGTCCAGATTGGCTCTGGTCTAGGTGGATCTAACCTGTCCAGATTGGCTCTGGTCTAGGTGGAGGTCGAGGTCTACAGGAGAGACTCTAAGAAGCTTCCTGGTCTGGGAGACCCTGACATCGATTGGGAGGAGAGTGTTTATCTCAACCTCATTCTCATGAAGGTGTGTCTCTCTCTCTCTCTCTCAGACACACACACACACACACACACACACACACACACACACACATACTGAGGTTGTAACTGTGTTTGACTGACCTCTTTCAGCTGGACTATGTTGTGACCTGTGCGGTCTGCACACGCTCAGACGCAGGAGACATACACATCCACAGGAAGAAGTCTCAGGTACATGACAGGACTCTACAGGCTCTAGACAGAACTCTACAGGCTCTAGCTGGTCCCATATGAATACACATACTGATGTTATGGAGAGACAGGACTCTACAGGCTCTAGACAGGACTCTACAGGCTCTAGACAGGACTCTACAGGCTCTAGACAGGACTCTACAGGCTCTAGACAGGACTCTACAGGCTCTAGACAGGACTCTACAGGCTCTAGACAGGACTCTACAGGCTCTAGACAGGACTCTACAGGCTCTAGACAGGACTCTACAGGCTCTAGACAGGACTCTACAGGCTCTAGCTGGTCCCATATGAATACACATACTGATGTTATGCCCCCCTCCCCACCTACAGCAAGTGTATGCATCGCCAAGTAAACACGCCATGGACAGTAAAGGGGAGGAGTCTAAAATGAGCTACCCCAACATCTTCTTCATGATTGACAACTTTGAGGAGGTAACCACAGCAACCGGCCCACTTTCTTTCCTCCCTAGTTGAATTTACTCGCTTCAGAGTGTGTGATTGGCTGCT